>OX465097.1:26808847-27077785 GCA_949987625.1 Chalcis sispes | reverse complement strand
GTATCTCTGTTTTCCGAGGGCGCTGCCAACGAAGACACCGGGGATCTGTGTGTATCTGCCTACGTTGCAAGATTCGCGCGCGCTCGTAATGTACGGTTTTATTCGACGGTGAGATGCATCTTTACGACGACAGTCCATATTATAATTTTTCGATGCCGTATCATACGAGTCGTTTATTTATTGCGCAAGTGAAAGAAAGAGTGTGTACAAGATAAATCAGAATTGAGTGATTTGTACGAGATAAAGTAAATAAAAATAAACTCAGAATATTTAAATTTAAATAAATGTTTAAATATTTATTACTTTGACAAAATTTTAAAAATATATTTACTATGTAGTGCAGCGGATATACGAATGCTTCTCAACTAGAGGCAACTGCATTAAACAACATATTTTCAAATAAAAAGAATTAAACAAATTTCCACCGTGAAAACGGAAGGGATGCTCGCTGCTTATCTCGCAGCCAACGGACTTAAATCCACTTTTCGGCTTCACCTTACCGCTGGACCCTGATTACTCGAGGCCTAGCCTCGCGGTGGGTCCAGACAATCAACATTAGATTTTTAAATATCTTTTGTTGACGAATTTCTCTAATAAAATTATATATATATATATATATATATATATATATATATATATATATATATATATATATATATATATTACAAAAATATATTTAATTTCGCAACCTTGGCCTATTTCTTGCGCTTACTTCCGCGTTTGCGCCCGCATTCCGAGCTTTTTCTCGAAATTCTATAATACTTCCGTGTAGTAACGGTTATTTTGCCTTATAAGGCAATAGTTATATCCTCGCCTTTTATTAACTTTATCTACTTTATAATTTTACAAATATTATTTATTTTATTTCAAAATTTTAATTTAAAATATTCAATTTTTGAGCCTACAAACTATCGTACTTCTAGCTTAACATTTTTTTTTAATTTTCGAAATTTTTTCTCCTTCTGTTATTTAATATTTAAAATAATTTAAAAACTATATAATAATCTAAAAACTATTCCTACGGCTAACAGAGTGAGAAAAAGAGAAAGAGAGTGTGAGAGAGAGAGCTAGCCTTCATGAATCAGATCAGATCTAAAAGCATAAATCTTATCAAAGAGGTAGAAACATATTATTTATAGAGCACGTAGGGCATATAGTATTAAATAATAGCAATATTCAAGTAACGTAGACGTTCTTAAAGCTCTGAAAAAATGGAATGATTTAAATTTGTTGTAAAAAAAAATATAAGTGTTATTTAACTTTAATATTATTTATTAACAGCACTTTGTTTTATAAAACCTTCATCAATTACTTGAAAAGAAGTAAGATAATTTTAGATTAATATAGATAAATGCATTTCGAAGTATTTTTTGTTCATTCATAAAATTATAAATACCACCATTTCATATTCTTCAGAAGAATTAATTTTTTGCTAAATTTAAGTCTTTCGTTAATATTTTAAGACGTATTTAAACATACTTTGCAAAATATAAGTACATAGATATTTAACAATTCACTTATCAGATTTGTTAATGCATTTTTTCAACTCAGATTAATATCATTTAAATATTATTCGATAAATACGAATTTATGACATCAAACGCCATATTTGTTTATTTTTTTCAATTTTTATCGTGAATTGCCCATCGATTGGTCTTTAAAAATAGGATTTAGTAAACTGTATAAATAGAATGAATAACTGAAAGTTAAACAAAACATCGTTTTATCACACTAAGAGCTTTTTGCAAGTAATTAAGTCTTGCGACAAACGATATATTATCTATAAGATGATGTCACTCTTCAGAGGCTCATTATTTAAACGTTGATGCGTACGTGATTGAACGTTGACGGATGTATAGCTATTCATGAATCTTATTTAATGTTCGATTGTTTTATTATTTTTTCTTCGTTAATCGATTATTTATTTTGTTATATTTGAACACTTAAATTTTTTATAAATCGTTAATGTGATGTGAATGCAAATTATTCAATTTTTGTTTTTTGTAAAAAAAATGATAAATGACTGAATAACGTTTAATTTTAAGAATTGTTATAAATCTTTACGATGTATGTTGAAGTGAATAAGAGAAATAAAACTAATATTTGAAATATTTTCATATACTTGTAAATTAATTATCTACCCATGTATAAAAAGTGTGATGCATTGATAAAAAAAATTTTTTTGTTTGCTGCTTTCCATTTGATTATTTATAAAATAAATGAAATCATTTAATATCAATTATTACCGCAAACAGAACAGAATTAATATAAAAAATTGTATTCTTGGGAAACGAAAAAAAAAAAAAAAACAATTACAACGGCAAGCCATGGAAAAAATCTGTGCGCGTCTGATGACATTGCACTGTTACTACTTCCGAAAAGTTTTATCGCTACCGAATGCGTACGGATCGCTGCGTGCAATAACGAGAGTCACGACAGAACTTTTATACTATAAATACACGTTATTTCTTTCGTCCATGTGCGCGTCTCCTTGTAAATATAAAGAAAAAAAAAGGCTCTTCCGTATATTACTTCTCTTTATTTCGCTCTGCTTCGCAGAGGCGCAAATTAGCGTCAGTCACGCGGATGCGGGGACGTCGTGCTCTTAATGACATCATCGTCGTATACTCGAACGACAAGCTTTATACATTTACCTCGAGTCCATTCGTGTCTTTCTTTTTCTCGTTAGCTCGCGCGACGCGATCGTTATCGACCTCGCTGCGCCTTCGATCACACCCACTTTTGCTTCCTCGGCGTGTTGCGACACGCGACGGAATTAAAGAAGGAGAGAAAGAGAGAGAGAGAGAGAGAGAGAAAGAGAAAAAGAGAAAGAGAAGAGATGGGGATGACAGGAGGGAGGTATATGTGGCAACGGAAAATAAAGATTGGAAGACAGAAAGGTTTACGCGTAACTATTGTGTACCGATCCTTTTTGCCGTCTTGGGATCATCGACGCGTGCGCACAAAACAAACGAATACGTGAATGTCACGCGCGAGTTGCTTCATTGTTGCAGACGCCCTTTGTTGTTTGTTTTTTACGATTTTTTTTATTTTTTTTTCTCTCTTTTTATACTTTTTTCTGTAATTTATTTCTTTCATCCATCCTATATCTCATTTAACTTTACTTTTTAACGTCTAGATTAACTAAGCGATGGACTTATGACTTTTATTTAGTTCTGATTTATTTGTAAATATTGTTTTTACTTTCATGTCATTTTTTCTTAATTAAGTATATTGTTTTATTTTTGTACAAACTATTGTAAATCGTTTATATATAACGATTTAAACATTGTAAAAAAATATTTTAATTTTCCTTCTCTTAAGTGTAATAAAATCTTGTGATATTCTCATTTAAGTAAAGAATAATCAATATTATATTCATATGTTTTAAAATAATAACACATCACGTAATAAAATGAATATATCCGCGTTTATTGCATCATGTTGAAAAAAGTCATAAATATGTCATGAGTCACACTGACTCACTTAAAACTCGATTGCAAAATTTCATACGAATTTTGCACGCACAATCTTTCAATTACGGCTATACCTAATTTTATATAGAAAAAAAAAAAAACAATGTAAGAAGAAAAAAGCGAGTGATATTTTACGATCTTTCAATCCCGCACAAATTGATACTTTATAATCCGTAAAAATGAACGAAAAAAAAAGGTCCATAAAAAGTTAAATCTCTCGATAAATCCAAAAGCCGTAAGGGAAGCGCGTTAAGTGAAAAAAAATTCACTGCGAAGTAATAATTCGCGCAAAATTCAATTTCCCTTCTCGAAGAGTCAAAGAAGTAAAAAAAAAGTATTCGAGTTGTAATTTTCTAATCTCGTTAAAGCCTTAGAGCCCTGCAATTACACACCCACACTAGCGGCGCTTTAAACATCATCGAAGGTGCAAGCGCCGGAGAAACGTATCTCCGAATTAATTACCCTAAGGGAAATTACAATTAGCGATGGTCGATTCGAGAGAGAGAGAGAGAGAGAGAGAGAGAAAGATAGAGAGAGCGTCCCTCTTACCCGTGTCTCTCGTGCCTCTACCTTCTTTTTTCCATTACCTTGTTTTTTTGTTTTTCCAATGTTCGCCAGTGCTAGCATTTGCTCGAAGAATCGATGAGGTCATTCGAAGAGACAGGATCGCGGGGGAGGTGAGAGAAAGTGTTACACATCGCGCGATACAGCTTCTCGCGCTCTTAGATATATATATATATATATATATGCAGACGAAGGTGGGAGAGCGAGGGAACACGTGACAGCTGGGACATGAATTATTGATCGTGCTCGTCGTCGTCGTCGTCGTCGTTGTCATCCAGACGCCTGAGCGTGTACGTATATTTATATGTATATGTATATGTAAGCGAGCGAGGGACTAATCCCGCGCGAGAAGTGAAGCCCAAAATCCCCGCTTCCGGTGTACGTAATTCTGCATGATAGAGAGGGGCAGTGAGAAAGAGAAAGGGATACAGGTATGGAGCACAGACAATGTTGAATGCATATTTGCCGTATGCGGTGAAATTCGCTTGGCTTAGCGGTCGAGAATTAATTAATTTTTTGTTTTTTTAAGAAAGTTTTGCGCCCAAGTGTGACTATATACATTTTTGCAAAAAAAAAAAAAAAAAAAAATGAAATTGTGCGTGAGCACGTAAGTATATACGAAAAACTAGTACTTGCAATATACTGTATCTACTTCATACTGTTATTTATTAAAATTTATCTAGCTTTAATCTCTGTATTAAAAAATTTAAATAAAGTTTTTTTTTTTTCATTTCTCAACACAATTTCCTGAACAATAAGCGATAAGATTATAAGCTGATTAGACAAAAAGAATTTTTTTAATTATTTAATTTACAAAGAATATGATAAAATCTAACATATTTTTTTAATAATAACAAAAACATAGATTCAAATTGATAAAATTTATATCGATGCACTGAATTTTTTTATACATTTAAGTTTTGAATTTATTTTCTTGTATCCTATCAAAAAAAATATTTTATAGAGAAAATTTAAGTAAACTCTTTATTAAAAGTAAACTCATAATTTTGTAAAGTTTGCAATTGTACAAACAAGTAAAAATTCTTATCCCAACAAAGCCCATCTATTGTACGGAAAAGAAATAAGAAAAGCATCTAGCACAAACGCATTCGCGTACGTATTATCCCTACGGTGTGAAAGTTAGACCAACGGCTGGTAAAAGGGAGCGACTGCAAACTCGAGCGAGCGATAGGCGCGCTCTTTGCATGCAGCACGCGCAACTGCGCAAGGTCGACCCGACTGTCAAAATCAGCTGATGCAGACGAATGTGAGAGAGAGAGAGAGAAAGAGAGAGAGAGAGAGAGAGAGAGAGAGAGAGAGAGAGAAAGAGAGAGAAAGAGAGAGAAAGAGAGAGAAAGAGAACGTAGAGCGCACCTCGCGATCGATCAGCTGATGCGCTCGCGAAAAGCGAAACGAATGCGCTTCGATGCCTTTTTCTCTCGCTTTTTCTTCCTCGATTGTGTTACTTATGAGGGATGATCGATGCTTGTAAAATTTTTATTATGGTATGTGAAAGTATTGATTTGATCGTTAAAAATTGTTTTAAGCTCTTTCATTTCATAGTGTTTTTTTAATGTAATTTAAAATAATTTTTAGTTAGTCACAATAAATTTTCTAGTAAACATTAAAAAAATAAAGTACTTAAAATGATTATTATTGCAATTAAATTTCAAAATATACATTGAATAACTGTTTAGTTAAAATAAACTTTAACAATGATTTTTTCGTTGTTATAATTAAGAAGCATTATCGATGATATTTATTTTGTAATAAAATAAAAACGTATTGTATAACTAGTAATTCTATTTTCGTAACGAGTAAGTTCTACTATTTAGCCGTCATAATCGGCCATTCAAAGTTTTCTGGGTATACTTTAATCGTATTTTTTTTTTTTTTCACGGTTGTTGAGATATCGGAAAATTGATTCACTTTCGATAAAAATATCCCTACGAAGTATATATCCAAGCTCGACGACGTTCAGAAAGGTGGCTTTGTTCTTTTGAAATTGAATTTCTGATAAGTCGATGAACAAAAATGAACGAAGAAGGAAAAAAGCAAGAGAGAGAGAGAGAGAGTAAAAAAAATTTAAAAGGATCGATTGATAGAGACATTATCGAATTATTAATTTGCTTCGTATGCTACGGGTACCTTAATATCCTTTTGTGTTAATTTCAAGTCTTTTGGTTTATGGCGCAAAAAAATGAAAGTTTGTTAAAAAAAGTAATGGACACTTTTTCCGCATAAATGCACTTCATTGTTCACGATAAAATTACTATAAACTTATAAGAAAATTAAATTTCGTTAAACTAAAGCTCTACACTTGTAAAACAATTGTAAGTGTTAAGTATAAACATTATCGAGTTTGAAAACTGAGTTTCAAAAAACTTGTCAACGCCATTACTTTCATTTATTATTCGATATAATGTTTAAATGCTAAATACTTCTGTTATACAACGAAAGAAAATGAGATTATCTGAATTTAAATTATTTACAATTATCTGAATTATTAGTAAAAATATAAACTAAATATTTAATTAAAATTTAAAATAATGATATTTAATTGAGTATATTAATGCGGCGATTAATAAAATGCAATATCAAAGTTAAAGCATTTTCGTTGACATGAATTTATTTAATATATATGTATATATAGTAACAAAAATGAAATTAAACGAACAAATAAGAAAATATAAATAATTATTGTTAAAAAATTGTATGCAACATAAAATAAATTAACCCCTTAACCTACAACTACGGGCATAGCCCTTAGTACAATGATCGGGCCAAAAGTGAATACTACGGGCATAGCCCGTACTATTCACTTTTAACTACAAAAACTTTATTTATACAAAAATGAGTAATACAAAATTAATAATCTGCAATGGTCTGACACAATTCGAAACATTGTTTCGAAGGCTGCACGAGCTTGTTTACGTTTTCGGCCCAAAATTCTCGAACGTAAATCGTAGGTTAAGGGGTTAAATCCAAACTTTTCGTTGTGTCGAATCGATCAGTAAGTAGAAACGGTACGTGTATGGTAATACATAACTGTTTAAGCTGACCGTTAGACTCATTTTTTTTTCGGATCAATCTTACAAATCCAACGAAAAAACACAAAAAAAAAATTAAAAAACTTATTCTTTTTTTTTTTTCTTTTTTTTTTCTTTCATGTGTCCTTAATTATGTTCACAACAGAATCAATTGTTCAGAATGAAAGTTGAGTCGGTTGCTCAGCTTGGAGGAGTCTGCTTCAGAAGCACGATACAACGGCTCGTATTTTAAGGATTTCACGAGACGGAAAACTCGCATGACTTTGCCAAAAGAATATGGCCGCGTTGAGTTACGTAAGGATGGACGCGAGCCGCGCGTTGCTATCTGTAGGTAGTTTTGAGCGGATTGCAGTATGCATTTTCGTCAGCTCGTGCGGTGAAAATAGGCACTGCTCGTGTGTCCTCCTAGAACTTAGTCTTCGTCTTTCTTCGTCTTTCTTCGTCTCTCTTTCTATCATTCTTGCTTGTTCGTCGTTATAGTTTTCTGCTATAGGTTAGCGAGGCCTGTTTTCTATAATTATACGCGCGCTCGTGTCTCTTCGACTTAACGCTGGCATTTCGATTGGCTGCTCTCAAAAAGTTTTATATTTTCTTTTTTTTTTTTTTTTTCTTTTGCGCTGATTCAGCTTTCTTAATATGTGCAATTTTTTTTTTGAGTATTGTATTCTGGAATGTTTGTCTTCTTTAGTTAATAAAAGTAATTTTTTTTACTTATATATATATATATATATATATGTAAATTTTTATACATTTTTTACAAACGGTACAAAAGGCACTTTCTAAAAACACGCGGAGCCTAAATCATACGATGCTAAAACGAAAACCGATCGAACAGTCTATACATATATTCACCTTCTTTTAAAAAAAAAGAATTAAAAATATCGATCACCGAAGCACTCGATCGCACAGAGAGTATATACAAGTATACGTTCTTACACAAAGGGCAAAGAAGAGAAGGACGAGCCTAGAGAATAAAAAAAAGCGATCGCCCTGCGACAGCCTTGTACACTTAGCCGAGTACGACGCGCGGCCGGGCGTACGTTATTATTTCCAGCGGCTGCTTCCTCGTATGAGGAGGATGTGGAGTCACGCTGCCATCGCGCTGTGACATAACTACCCTCATTACGCAATGGGAGAGCTTTTTCGCGGACGGGATCATCTTTGTTCGACACTTCTTTTACCTCCCACCTTGATCTATCTTGGATGTATTTATTCAGTTTTTTTTCTTTCTTTTTTTTTTTTTTTTTTTTTTTTTTTCTCTTATATGATCATAAATAACGAGATAATATTGCGAGGATAAGACTTAATGAATCTTAATTTTTTAGTTTTTTTTTTTAATTGATAACGACGGTTTGTAGGTTACGCGAACGACTGACTGTCTTGAAAAAAAGTGTTGCTTTTGTTATTAAATGAATGTTAGCGTTGAGTTATTTTTACTATTTTTAATCTTGTTATGTATTTAAGTGAATTGAAAATTATGTAAATCTATTTGTCTTATAAAATCTGAATAACTCATACATAAAGGTTTTTAATAGATAAACAAAATATTTTAATAAAAGAAGCAACCAAATTTTTGCATGCACATTTCAAACGTGCCTATTAACTATTATAAACAATCATTACGATAATTAGTATATTCAGAATAAATTAACAGAACGGATATTTAAAAAAAAAACCTTCATAAATAAGTATTTACATTTTTCGATGAACCCATTTTCTGTATTAGCAGTAGCAAATAACACAAGGCGACAAACAATGGTGAGAAAAAAAAAAGACTTGTATTTGTAGCTCAGACAATTTATAATATTCCGTTCTATTGTTGTACATCGATATACGTCGAGTAAAGCGGAATTTATATTTTATTTTTTCCTTCTATGCTTTTTTCTTCTTTTTTTTTTTTTTACATGCGCGACGTCACTCGAAAATTTGCGGTGCACGGCTTCCGGCGATTTGTCGTCGTCGTCGTCGTCGCGATTTCGCTTAGTTTTGCGCATGTATGCAACGATGAGAGTTATTATGCAAAATATACATACATACATACATACATACATACATACATACATACATACATACATACATACATACATATGACGATGAATAAAGAAGACACGATGAGAGAGAGAGAGAGAAAAAGAGAGGTAAAGAGCTCGAGACCGAGATAGAGAATTCGACTAACGAACGATCGTTCTCGATGATATATTTGCGTTTATGTAATTGAAATGAGTATTTGTTTCTTTTTTTTTCAAATAGACGTGTGTATGTGCGCGAGAGAATTATTGTCGAGTAGATTTTTGTTTCTATAAAAGAGCATTTATCACTGTTTGTAATAAATAATTAATTTATACGTTAATTTTTTTTTTGAAAATTTATCAAAATTTTTTCTTTATAAATTTTTGCATCTTAAAAAAGAAACTTAACCTGACAAAAATATCATACTAAATATTAAAAACGCAATTAAAAAATTATTGAAACGATAATGAAAACTTGATAGATTCGGCTTGTGTACTAAAAGAAAATAAAATTATGAAGGTTATACTTGACTCTGAATAGATACAATACAAACAGCTCAGGAAAGTAATATGTTAAACCGACGACTTTTATAACACGCGCATATTTAAACATATTCACCGTGAGTCTCTCGAGAAAAACTTTAGACTATTAAAAAATTTCCTCATTAAATAAATCCAATCTTTGTTGCATTTCAACCTTTCTCCAATCTTTGTTAAATTTAGTATTTTCATTTTTCTTTTTTTTTTTTTTTTTTTTTTTTTTGCTTTATTTAAAAAACTACGACAGAAGCTGATGATTTTCATTATAATTTTTTTTTCCAATAGTTTTTTTTACGCAGTAAATATTACAATTTATTTTATTTAGAGTTTAAAATTATGTAACTATACATTTTCGTTTGATTAATTGACATTATATATTTGTACTTGTAAATAGTTTGATGAAAACTAAAAAAAAATTGGTTCACTCACTTTTCTATATAACAAACAAAAAGCGATAAAATTATAAACTTATTCTCAATTTGGCAATCCTCGATCCAAATTCGGCAAAACATACATTTACCTTTACCATCGTTTAATTCTAATACCGGAGTAGCCAAAGTAACCAACGTTTTAACGAAGAAACGTTCTCGACCTCGTCGTCGAAGCTAGCTTGGAACGATTAAATGCGCACACGAGCTCGTCGCTCGTCGTTCATTCGCGAGTACTTGGCGTTCCATACAGTAAGCCACGGGCTCTGAACAAATGTTAATTCAATAAACACCGATAACCGTGTGTGAATCGTCCGTGCGAATTAGTACACGGTGGCTGGGTGCGTGCGTGCGCGTGCGCGTGTGTGTGTGTGTGTGTGTGTTTGGAATTCCAAAAATAATCGATATATATATATATATATATATATATATATATATATATATATATTAGATAAAAGCTTTATCTCATCGGTTACGCGTCGAATATTTTATATATATAAAAAAAAAAAAATGTTTAAGCATGTATTTTTTGTTCTGTTGTTTTCATAATAACTTGACGCTCATTTGTTAAAGTAGGTCTCTTGTTTAGTTGTTAGTTGAAAATTAAACGAAATATAATCTAGAAACAGTGTTGATGTGGGTTATGTTTGCAAATTGAATTGAATTTCAACGCTGCAGCGTATAAAATTTATGTAGTTTGGCTTTGAATCATGAAAATGAGGTTTTACATTATTTCGTAGAAATTTATTATTCTCGAGGTTGTCCTCCAAAAAACGAAAAAACAAAAAAAAAAGAGGAAGCTCATATACCATGTAAAAGTTTATACGTGTATATATATTTTATTCTAGAGCGCGAAAGCGATAAATAACAACGTTTCACTTTTATTTTGCATCTTCAAAAGAATTTAATAAATATTTGGTAAATTTCCAAAAACATTAGTTTACTTATTATATGTGTTGTTTTTCTGCAACTTACTTTTTATTAAATTGAATTTCTTTTCTTTTATTAAAAATATTTCTAAAACAACATTTCTATAATTAATATAATTCGATACATACGTTGATTGTATCAAAAAGCTACCCAACTTTTTTATTTATAGAACTTCCGACATAAAAACCGTCACCGATATAAAAACCCAACTTAATCAGGGCTTGTGTACGAGACACGTTTATACTTCAGCGTATACTCCGTTAAAAATTTTCCATTGCACTCGGGTATAAAAGAAGCATCATTTCCTCCTAGGAAACTCTCGAACGAATGTAAACTTTGAAAACGACGTCATTTCCGCGAGCTTCTTCACCTCTTTACGAAAAAAAGGAAAAATAAAACGAACAAAAAAACAAAAAAAAAAAAAAAAAAACAGAAAAATAACAAGTGGAAGATGTAAAAAAAAAAAAAAAGAAAAGAAAAAACGAGGTGACGCTATTAAAGGTGAAGGCGACAGAGGAGGAATAGAAGGCGCGGCGAAAGCCTCTTAAAGCAGTGGCGTCCTTGTTCGTCAAGGTGATATATATATATATATATATATATATATATATATATATATCGCGAAATCGATTTAAAACCCCCTCCTTCTTTATCCTCTTTTTGCCCATCGACTAATGTGTGTAAGAAAAGAAGAGAGGGAGAGAGAGAGAGAGAGAGATTGGCAGACGCGGATGAGAAGAAGCGCTTGCGCGCAGGCACGTAAGTACGTAAACTTTGAACGGAATAATCCTTCTCGGAAGTAAAGAAGCTCCGACAAAGTGCAGTCAGGTATAAAAGCTCGGCTAAGTGCGAGCAAATGATGTATATGTATACGTTGTAGATCTACGCAGACGCACAGTCAGACTACGAGCGAGCTGAAGTATCATGTCTCGCGTAATTCTACTCTTCCGTTTCACTCTCTTACTATATATACATACGTATACATGTCTTATACATATTTGCGCAAGTGCATTAAAAAAGGGAACGAGTTATATACACGTTATCTTTCGTACGAAAAAAAAAAAAAAAAAAAAAAAAAAAAACAAAAGAAATTCACAAGAAAGAGAAACACATTTGCCCTTTGGCTGTCCCTTTTTGCATAGAGTATACACGCGCGTTAGACACGTGTTGCGCTTCTGCGCGCGCGTATATAGACGTACATGACTTTATCGAGTACGCGTGCGTCACGTTATACGCAACGCTTGGGGAATTATACTTTATTTACTCCACCACCGAGTTGGGTCAAAGTTTTACATACGATTTTTTTCTTCTTTTTCTTTTTTATCTTCTTCTTCTTCTTCTTCTTCTTCTTCTTCTTCTTCTTTTCTCATTCTTTCGTTGCAGCGTCGTTGCCGTTTTTGAATTCGTTTCTTTTTGAAATGTTTGATATTCAAATGATTCATCTAACGATAAAGGTATTTTCTTTACTGCACTTTTTTCTCTTGGTCAAAATAGAATTACTTGAGAATTCAAAAGTAAGATTTATTGTAATGGAATGAACATATTTTCTGCTTAATTTTTCTTTTCAAACATTGGTGGAAAAATTTTGGAGTCTTTTGGAAAAACTTTCTTGTGGCGATCTACTCTGATAATGAAAATTTCCAATCAAAATGGACTAAATCTAAACTAATACTATAATATTTATAAAACAAAATTATAATAATAGTAATGTTTATATTTTATCTTTTGAATAAAACAAACAACAACGCGACCAAGTGTTTTTGATTTTACATTAAATGAATAGAAAAAAATATATATATTATATAAAGTTATTCGTGTAACTTGCAAATTTTTTAAAAGTAACGTTTACAAAATACTTTCATTTCAATAGAATACAAAATATTTCATCAAAATTTTTCACAATAAAAAATTTTTCCATTCAAAAGAATATTATCATGTACATTTCTGGTTACAAACTGATATATACGTATATCGTGCGACGAAACTTTTGTCCTCGCAAGAAAATTGCATAAAACTAGGTAAAAAAGAATAAAAAAAGTTGCTCTCTTTTATGAATCCGTTATCGAATTCAATCTCTCACGTGTACTTCTCACCTACATTTTTACGCGGATGTATCTATGCTCTATAAATTCCACATTTTAAGCAGTTGCGTACATTATGATATAAGTAAAAAGTTACTTTTTCTTACAATGATTGAATCAACAAAATGACCAAAATAACGAGCAAGCGTTGGCGTATTCCTTTAATTTTTTTCCTTCATGTCAGCGCTTCGTTACATTTTTTTTGTGATCGACGCTTTATCAAAAACTGCAGATATGAAAAGGAGAACGCGACCGACGTTATACATAAGCACCAAGGGAATGAGATGTACATGGCATACTTTTTGCTTGTGTTTGGTATACAAGTGTATACATTTAACTGTTACGGTGAATAAGAAGAAGAATCAAGGGAGTAGGATGATAAAGAACGGAGCACGCATACCGGCTAATCTAGCTAGTTATATATATAAAACTATAGTGTACACATAAAATTAAATATAAAATAAAGTAGAAACGAGTAGATACAAAAAAATGTAACAAGCGCGCACTTGATGAGACTTCGTATAAATAATTTTTATGGGTGTGCATTATTTCTTCGAAAATGAATTTGAGGTTTGAAGAGTCCAGCTTTAAGCAATTTTGAATGTGAGCTTTTGCGAAACTTTAATATTTTAGGCTTTATAATTCATTTTAAATTGAATAAATAATTACACTTTTACAGAATGAAATTTTTTCATAATAAATTTTTCAACCTTTTAATTTGAAGAGTGTTAAAATGTAATAAAAGAATTTTATTATTTATTGAAATAATCTAAATTAAATTAAATAAATAATGCAAAGATTAAAAGATTTAATTACGATTGAAAAAAAAGTAATTTTTTATCAATCAGATTACAGAATTTTATAACAGTATATTGCCACTCGGATAGATAATGAAAAATTAACTATTTACAAAATTTATGACGTATTATTTCATTGAGTATAATCAACCGGGAAACGTTTAATTTTAATGATCGTTCGAAAAAGTGCACTCAAGCCACATTAATCTATGAGTAGTCGACGGGGATGGGGAATCGTGCCCCACCGACTCCTTCTATTATTGATTTCTCTCTCTCTCTTTCTCTCTCTCTCTCTCTCTCTCTCTCTCTCTCTTTCTCCCTCACCTCTCTTACTATCAGTAATGTAGGTCATGGGTTTTCCGCTTACCCGGGGATGATGTGCGCGCGCGCTCTCTCTTTCTCTCTCTCTCTCTCTCTCTCTCTCTCTCGCGGAACTCGTACCATATACGTTTTCTCTGCTATTTCCGTAAATCTTTTCGCAATTCACAAGCGGTTCCAGTGTACTAAAGTCCGGTAATCTCTTTTTTTCTGATCCTCTGTCTCTCACTTTTGAGCTCGTAAGAACGAGGAGCCGTTATTTTACTATTGCCGTATACTTTCGCCCAGCATTATTTTTCAATTCTTGCGTGACCTTGCTCCCTTCTTTTCTAGTTATTCGTTCCTGCCTTCTCTTTCTCTCTTTCATCTTTCTCACCCCTTCCTCTCTTACTCTGGGAACCGGAAAATTGCGTATATATGATTCGAAACTGATTAGCTCTTGCGGGACCTTGGAGAGAAAGCGGGAAAGACGATGAAAATGGGTGTGGGAAACTATAGATAATGCATCAGCCGTCGATGTACCGAGCGAATATAAGCGACGACGATATCGACGACGACTGGAATCCCGCGACGAGGAAGAAAATTAAATTCTTATTTAGATTCTGATCCGCGACTTTAATGCTTTGGAATAATTAATTTTTTATTGGATTGCCGGGAACAGTTCGCTTTTCCGAATCTGTATATAAGATGCATCTGCTTTATTAAATTTATTTTACTACAATATAATTTTTATAATTCAATTTATATTCTTTATCAATTCATTTTTATCATTAATAATTTAATAATAAATATATTAAATAGATAAATGTAAAGTACATTAGACTTATTGACCATAATGTGTTACATTTAAAATTTTTATATTATTATTAGACTTTATTTATTAGGTTTTTCGACATCTACTAGTATATCTCATCGCATATATTTTTTGTTCAAATTCTCGCTCTCTTCTTAACTCCACCGACGTAATGTTACGCTGTAAAAAAAATCGCCAGGACATAAAAAGTAAAAATCCCTTTACAAAAATAAGAACAAAAAAAAAAAAAGAAAAAAAAAAAAAAGAAACAGCATAAATTATAACCTTTCTCTCTTATTTTCTAAACCTCGTCCCACTCGTCGGCATGCGCGCACGTGTTCTCCGTTTATCCTTGACGAGAGTCCTGCGATTCCCGGGGTTGACCTACATTTCTCGATCCTTCTGTATACAGTACACACGCACATATATACGGGCGCGTAGGCGTATACGTATACACCTGCAGCAGCGGCAGCAGTTCACCAGCGGCGATTTCTTTTTTTCCATCTTCCTCCTCCCTCTTCCCTCGCTCCCTCTCTTTCCTTAACAAGAGCGAGTATCTCTCGCGCATGCACCATGAAAATCATCTGCGATATATATATATATATAAATTTGACCGAACCACCGCCTACTACTCGCTGTCCTTGTACTCGTCGACGAAGTCGCGTAATGGATCAAGAAAAGAGAAAAACGACTCACCTGCAGATCCCAGGCTTGTAACTGTAGCTCCTGGTTCCAGAAATTTAGCCGCACATGTTACCGGGAAAAGGTCACGCCGACCTACGGAAATTGGGGTAAAACCTTCACCCATCTGCTGGTGCGTTTTCGTCCATCTCTCTTTCTCTCCCCCTCTTGCGCGCGCGAACTTTCCATAGCACAACCTCGCCGAAAGGCTCGCGGAGGCTCCTTAAACGTCTACGAATTAATGTATGAGAACTTTATAATGGCTTGTTCGTTTTATGAAAAGCAATATTGTATCAAGAAGTTTTGGGTTTGCGTTTATTTTTGTACTTTTTTTCCGCTTTAATACTTGAGCATTTCAATTTATCGCCCGAGAAGGTAATTGAAAAAATAAACGATTGAACGATCGTTTGATAAATACGTTTTCATTCTATTCTTATTTTTTTTTTTTTTTCAGCTTTTCATTACTTATTAGTTATTTAATATTCTTTTTTCTATTAAAATACACGTTTTACATTTAAAGCATATTGCATGAATTAAACATTTATGTGCATTCTTTAATTAAGCGAATATTTATATTAAAATGTAACTATTTTTTTTTTTTTAAATATTTAAATTATAAATAAAATATATTTTTAAAGCAAATGTTTATTACTAAAACTTTTAATTATAAATAATTTATTTTCCTATCTTAAATAAATAAACAATATAACACCTTTTAAATTTATTGCAATTAAAAGCAAGTGTCGTCGACAATTTATAAAAATCAATGATTGAAAATCAAACGCTTATTTTTTTTTTTTTTATTTAACTTATACGATTGATCGGCGGGAAACGAGCTTTTCATAAAAAGAATCACCGAGGCAGTCGTGTTCTCGTAAAGCCACATTCTACAGGTTGTGCAACAAACTCGAGGGCTTGTTTATCCCTTCCTTTCCTTTCCCTTTGTCTCTGTCTCTTTCTTCGTCGTCGTCGGAAAAGTTCGCCCTCCGCGCGCATGACACGCGAGAAATACTTTATCGCGCGGCTTTTCTTCCCTTTTTTTCTTAACGTCGTAAAAAGTAGGCCGCGCGGTAAATTCATTGCTTCGTATAAACGTGTCGCTCTGTATAACCCATCATTGGGTTGCCCCTTTACGATCAACGATTTGTCTCGCGCATACCGCGTAAACTTATAATGCCTCGGTACGTGTCTCCGTACACTCGATACAATATGCCATTATTTTTATTCTATGTACCGATTAATTTTCTTTGTTTTCGAAAAAGGGATTTTTTCAATAAATTAAAAGTTCTCTTGTGTAAATTTTTTTTTTTTAAGGAAGTTTTAAAGGAGTGATACTCATTTTCGTTAGTTTAACAATGAGATTTTAATAGATTTTTATGTTTGATTTAAAGATAAAAAGAAAATTGTTGCGTAGTATAAAATTTTACAATATTTTATAAAGTATTGATAGATTTTACGAAAACCAGTAAAGCTTAAAAATTTTAAAGTTTAAAGTGGTTTATGTTTAACATCGAGTCACGATATTTTTTTAGAAAATAAACTGCGCTTTATAAGTCAATTCTCCATCTCGCTCGTGCTTATTTATCTTATTTATCATGTATATCCAAGAACTTAAATTTCTTTATAGAAGCCATAAAATGAAATTTTAAATTCGATAAAAATTGTGCATTTACGCACTTCAACGCGCATACATTTGATTTTTAATATATATTTTTTTCTACGTTATGGTTAACTTTACCGTAGCAAAAAAGTACGTTTATAAAATGATTAAGTTATTTAACAAAGTTTCTTAATACGATGCAAAGTAGGATGGATTTTTGAAGAGCGTTTTAAAGCTAAGATAATTTCTAAAGATTTACGAAAAGTTGTACGTTTTAAAGTTTAAATGCACTTAAGCTACTCTCGTCGCGTAGCGATCATTTTCAGTAAAGGTCCTCTTTTGTTTTCGCATACAGCGTATTCACAACAAAAAGTCAAGCCGCATTGTCAAAACTTTCAAAATCGTCGCTTAACTCATTCGTGAACACTAAGAATAAGAATAATAAGAAGACAGATTCGAACAGAGGAAGACAAGAGAGCGGAGCGCGAGAAATCCAGGAGAAAAAAGTACGACATAGCTTGAACGCGAGGCACGACCTACTTCCGCAACGGAGAAAAAGGAGGTAGTGAGAGAGAGAGAGAGAGAGAGAGAGAGAGAGAGAGAGAGAAAAGAGAAGGTGGTAAAGCCGCACTAGCGCATCTATACTCCCATAAACGAAAAACGAGCTCCGGGTCTACTTACACACCTCGACGCGCACGCGTTGCATCGGGCGAGCAACAACATACAAAGGATATGTACATCTTTCCGCCCCCACTTTGGTCCACCTTGAAAAAAACCGAGCGAGGAGAAAAACCATCCCTCTTACTCACTCTCTCTCTC
Organism: Chalcis sispes; assembly: GCA_949987625.1. Taxonomy (NCBI): domain Eukaryota; kingdom Metazoa; phylum Arthropoda; class Insecta; order Hymenoptera; family Chalcididae; genus Chalcis; species Chalcis sispes. The sequence goes on along the minus strand of OX465097.1, from coordinate 27,059,702 downwards.
TCTCTCTCTTTCTTGCACTCTTTCGCGCGCGCGCGCGTGTACACTTGTTCTCTTTCTCCGCACTAGCTAGCGAATTCCACCCCCACGATGCGCGTCGCCGCAGCAGCAGGAAGCTCGCGGAGAGAAGGGAGGGAGAAGAAAGGAGGCCAAGGTAGAGCAAGAGAGAGAGAGAGAGAGAGAAAGGAAGGGAGAAAAAGAGATAGAGAAGGAGAGAAAGTTAGAGGGGTGGCGCGCTTACGTCACCCTCTCTCTCTCTCTCTCTCGCTTTGGTATACAGAGGTCGGCTAGGAGCGAGCACGGAGCGAACGTCACTCCGTTTTCGGTGACGGTCCGCCGCTTTGAGAGCTTCGGGGGTGAGATCGCGCGCGCGCCACGATGACCCGCTATGCTGGAGGAGAGTTGCTGCTGCTGCTGCTGCCACTAGAGAAGGGAAGGAGGGAGGGTAAGGGAGAAGGACGAGGAGCAAGAGGAGCAAAAGCCTAGATGATTCGCCGAGTACTAGTGGAGTCCTGACGCCGCGAGCGAACGTTTCACCGTTGTTCCAGTCGACGGGATACGGCTGCTGTTACACTATCGTTCTTCTTATCGTCGCTACCGCTGCTGCTGCTAGTTCTGCGGAATACGAGCGAGGGTTAAGCGTTACGACGGAGGATATGGCCAGTTGTGCTATCGATACAACCGTTGTGGATGTGACGCGGACGAAGAACAGGATGTTCTTTCTGGTGGTACGTAAGAGATGGGTATGATCTCGGCGAGACTTTGTTGCTCTTTTTTTCGCTCGCTTCTGCTTTTTACCTTTTTTTTCTTATCTTTATCGCTTTAATGTTGTTAGAATCCTTTCATTATTTTCTGATTTTGTATGAGTGCGCAGATTGAGAAAAGACGTTTGTTTTTTATATTTATTGTTCTTTTGTTTCGCTCTCTCTCTCTCTCTCTCTCTCTCTCTCTCTTTCTCTCTCTTTTGTGTACGAAAAAGTTTCTAATGGCATTAAATGTACACGTTTTTTTCTTTTTTAAAAAATAATTTGTTAACAAATATTTTGTTATAAGAAAATTAAAAAATTTCTGTTTTACGAAAGTGTTGATATTTTTACAAAATTTGAAAATAAAATTATTTTCATTTATGTTAAATATCCAAACTATTTAGCATTGTCAAACCTAACTTTTAGTCAAAAGAATTGTGTTAAATTGAGAGAAATGGCTAAAACCTTGTGTATAAATTAAAAATCAATAATAGGAAGGACATACCTCAGACTTACCCGCAGTTATCCGTAATACCATTCTTCGTTTCATTCAAACTTTTCATAAAACTACTTTAACCGAAGCTTATTTCGATTGCTAAAAATTTCTCATACTTTTGGTAATTTATCGCGAAACGTTATCTGTAAACATTTAATCAGCAAATTCAAAAGCTCGCGTACAAATGCGCGCACGAAAGATTGATTTGGAATCAAGCATTCCGTGTCGTTAAATCGAACACGAGTTGTTATCGTATTCGAGTTAACGCGAATTTTCAAACTTACGTACGCGACGTGCCTAATGTAGCTTAGAGCTCATGAGGCATTACGCAATTAGCGCGATGCGCGCAGAGGATGTGCATTGCGCAAGTAATCGCGTTTAATTAAAAGAAGAACAGTCGATGGATGGAGAGTAATCATTCTCTGCTGGTTTTATATAGATAGGATTTAATAGCGCGGTTGAGAACTATCACGGGACAAGTGTACATAAAATATCTTCTTTTATGCTTTGAATTACGTACGAAGAATAATTTTTTTTTTTTTTTTTTTTTTGTTAAAACTTCTGTACAAATATTCTTATTCGCTGATATAAACTTCTCGTATAATTAAATCGCATTTCGAATGAGAAGTACTTTAAAATCAAAAAAATTGAAATCATTAAAAGCTCATCGATGCTTGGACCATTTTAATGTCATTCGCGTATATAAAGATCGAATATTGAAAAATGTCGTAAAAGAATCCCTCGTTACGGCAACGAAAACCGATATCCCTTTATTCTTTTACCTTTGTAAAAATAAGCATAAAAATAATAACAAAAACAGCCGCGTATAACTAAATAGACTGTTCAAGATTCACGTCACGGCCAAAGCTAGCCAGAGGCGCAAAGAAACGAAATGGAGGTGGAATAGAAAGAAGAGAAGGAGGGAAAAATGTCCAAGGGAGGTGGGGAAAGAGGATGCATAAGCTGTACACGCGCTGTACCTATACGTGCAAGTGGCGCAGCAGCGCTTAAGCGAGGAAGACAGAAAGAGAGAGAGAGAGAGAGAGAGAGAGAGCCGTGACATTGAACGGGGCTACACACGAGCGTAGTTGCGGACTGGCTGCTTTCTCTCTTTCTCTCTCGCGGAATTGGGCCAATCCAACGCAACCCAGTGGCCACGTGTTGCTTCGTGTGCTCGTGCGCGCGCCAGCCAGCCAACCTCGCCTCCCCCGTATTCCTCCCACTACTTCGTTCTCTCTCTTTCTCTCTCTTTTTCTCCCCCTCTCTCTTTGCGGGCTAGGTTTCTCTTCTTTCTCCCCCTTTTTTCCGCCCTCGCTTCTTTCCTCTTCAACCTTCGCTACACCTGTGACTTTTCTCCAAACGCGAACGCGTATCATCCCCGAGTATTCCGAATATTTTATAAACGCGATACATTTTCGACAGATAAGGCTATTTTTATTTTTAAAGGGTTTACAATGGGTTAGTTTCAAAGTTTACAGATTGTCGAGAAGTTTCGTAAAAATGCTTTTGGGGCAATTGCGAAAGTGCTTTGATTTACAGTTTGTAGTATATGACGTAGATTAAATCTATAGACATTTATTTCTTTATCCAACCAATAATTATCAGATAAAGTGACGAATATTTTCAATTTATAATTTCAATCATTATTATAATCATTTTAAATGGAATTAATTAAAAGATAACAAAATGCATTATTTTATCATAATAATAATAATAAATAACTAAAAATGTATTTACGTACCTAATTGTGCATAAATCGTAAGATTTATCGATACAACTTGATTAGATACAGTATGCAGTAGACACGGATTGTGGCTCAAGTAGAAATTGCCGAAAGTGATCAGACACGTATTCATAAAGCCGAGGAATCTTAAATAGAGGTAGATACTATTATTTAAAAGTTATGCTTAGTATTCAATGTATTATGATAATATATTTCCAGTTATTTATTATTGATAACACAACTTGTAAGTATTATGTTGATAAATAAAAAATGATAAACATTTAAATAATTAATGAAATATAAAACGTTTTCAATAGCTTCAATTTTCACTCGTGATTATATGCTTTTTTATTAACTAAATTAAAAAAAATTGATTGCTATATAAAGATAGATCAATGCTTACAAAAATAAGTATTAATTTTTTTATTTTTAAATGGCTCAAGCTTGATTTTCTTTTGTAAAATTTATTAGCATGTTTTTCTACACGCAACACTTGTTATTTGACTTTTCACATAATCAATTGAATCCTTAAAGAAAGAGATAGTTAGGTTAGTAAATTAATTTGGTTCAATTTACATAGTAATTCGTACCCGATGCAGAACATAACAAATAAAATTGAAAGGTTTTTTTTTTTTTTTTTTTCTTTACTTGGACTTCAATCGTCTATGTTGTTTACTCGATCGATACTACATCTAATTCGCAGTAAATTCTGTCCAATGGGGATAATCAAAAGTAAACGTGTATTAAATGGATAAAGTGGCGCCATCAAAGTACATTGTTGAAATTATTTTGTATGAATCACTTTTAATTTGCAATTATCCTTCGCTACGATTAAGCGCGGAAACTACTCCGATTACTTCTTTTTAAACAGAAAAACCATTTCAAAATACAAATTGGTGCAATATTCAACAATGATCGAAAAAAATGTAAAATACAGAAATAGACAAATAGTATCTCAAAAATCTAACCTACAGGTCGTTCATAAATCCTCGAAAATCTCGAAAATTCTTTACAAAAAAAATTCCACTCTTGAAAATTGTTACCCCGCAAACGTGAACACATCGTCAAGTAAGGCAGCCGTAGGCTAATAGCTGCGAAATAGTTAGCTAGAGCACGACCGTGTCTCTAAGTACGTACGCGAGCCCCTCGCAATAGCTCGTTATGTAACGACGCTCGTCTGGATGTCATATTCGTTTCTAGCGAGCTGCTTATTTCTTTTCATTTTTTTCATATTTTTATTTGCTACTTTTATCTGCGTTCTATAAAAAATGTTTCGCGATATTTTACGTTCGTTTTTTTTTTCTTTAATATGAAATATATATTTAAAAAAATGGACGAAAATGTTTAATGTACATTCATGTATACTTAATCAAACCATAAAATAGTGAATTTGATTGCTAAGTTTTTTTGTACAAATTTAAGTACTTTTTCATTATTCAAACTTGCATTTTTGTTAAGATTAATACATTGCCCAAACTCATTGTTGTTTTCTTCAATGTCAATGTTTGATCGTTTATTCCGTATTTATCTTTGTATTTTATAAACATTATTTTAAAGTATTTTAAAGAATATTGTTTTTATACAATTTACGAAAAAAAAAAGAATCGATTATTTCATGAAAATTTAATCGATCCACCGTTAGTTTAAAAATCTTTGATTAATAAAATTTCGTTAAAGCAACGTCGAGCGCGACTTCAAACAAATAATTTTAAATTCAATACGATCAAAAATTTAATTTACCGCTCAACCCAATTCCAACCGTGACTAATTTAATTTCCAACCCCACGAAATCTATTTTCCAACTGTGCACTCATCCAGCATTAATCATCGGAGTCGCGAACGAATCGAGAAAACAACTAACTCTCTTTCTCTTTCTCTCTATCTGTTCACGTGAAGCGGAGGTAAAAGAGGAGCGTTAATCGACTCGCGTACAATTCGTCCCCATCAATCTCTTAACACTCGATATTCCGACCTTAACGTACGCGTACGTATATCCACGAAGCAAGCGGTAACGCACGCGTCGTGAAATATACAGAGCAAAGCTCTGCGTCGGCAGCCTAACTGCCACGGCGATTTATACCCGGATCCCGATCTAAGATTACCCGCCCAAAGATGCTCCACCTGCCAGCCGTTTGGCTCGAGAAAATTTTCCCTCTTCTTACTCTCTCTTTCGCGCTCGCACGCGCGTGCCGCAAGCGTTGAATCTTTCCCAATTCTCGTCTCGCCCTCTTCTCTCACCTTCTCCCCCTCCGAGCTTTTTACTCAATTTACACGCGCGTGGCAAAATCCGTACGTGCGTGTTTTTTTGGCGCGCGTGGCCCTTTCGTGTCAAACGGCTGGCGTTTTAACGGCGCGTGCAGATCCCCTCGTCGTCCACTTACAAAATTAATGTCGCGATATAATACCAAGATGTATTTTCGGGCTTCGTTTTATCCGCCCGAACTCGCGCGCGAGTTATTTACCCGGTTTCGCCGATTATACGGAAACTCGCCGTTTAATCGTGTATTTTTCGCCATCTCTCGCCTCGCCCAATTGTAAGGTTATTTGCGTTTTTCCTAGCTATGCGGCTCGTTAATTTTTCACGAATTCCGATGTATTTTTGCCGCCTTCGCTCGCCGTTCAAACTTTCACCGCGATTTTATTTTTCTCTCGTCTTTTCGTCATCTTTCTTTTAGTGCGCTTGCGAAGCATCGCCCGAGACGAGGAAAGCGTACGTAGGCTATATATAGGCAGACCGCTCGTGAATATTTTATCGCGTTTCAAAAACTGTACGTATAACTGTTTCGACAAAGATATTTTTATAAGCGCTAATTAAAATTGATAAAGCCAGTGTCATTTTGCTGTGTAATACGCGGAAAACGCGAAAGCATCGTAGTAAGTTGAGTTTACATGTTTTATGAGTATTGCCAAGAAAAATATTTTAGACCGAGAAATCGTTAACTTTTTGGAATCTAATGAATATACCTCTTTGAATGGTTTTTTTTTTTTTTTTTTTTTTTTTTTTTTTTTTTTTTTTTTGCATAAAATGAAATTAATCGATGCATTGAAACGAGTCAAGTATAAAGTATTTATACTTTAAAATATAATTTTTTCTATTCTTCATCTATTATAATATATTTTTTTTTTTATTATTTAATTCAAAATGAAAAAAATTTTATTTATTTAATACTTAAATTGTTTTCTCTTTAATATTTTGTTAGATAAAAATTAAACAGGTCTGTCAAAACTGAACACACGAAGGCTTCTTATACAATATATCAAAAACTCCTCGTCTTGATAAATCAAAATTTACATACAACATTAAGCATCGCATCCGTAAAATTTTGTAAATGAATGCTAACCGTTAGCAATAGAAACTTCATATAATCTCGGGTTACAATTTTCTCAGTATGCGTGTGTATATTCGCGTTACTCGCTGCAGTTTCTACTTCGAACGGTCCAATTTCAGAGTTTTCTCTCTCTCTCTCTCTCTCTTTCTTTCTTTCTTTCTCTCCTTTTCTCTCACCGTGTCGTTTAACATTGCTCTCGCGAGAGAAATAATCGCGAAAATTCGAGACGCGCTATCGCACGGTCCCGCTTCGAAATTAATTTCACGCAACGGCTACCTTAGCTTGCGATAATTCATAATAAACTTCGAACCTTTTCGTGTCCCATTTAACCTCGGTTCAGGCCTAACTGCGCTGCGTGTTTTTCTTGCACTCGAAATAAACGCTTTTGGTTTTTTTGTTTACCACTCTTTTTTTCTATTTCGATGAGAATCCCTTTTAGTTGTATTCGGTTTAATGATTTGCAAATGGTATTTGTTATTCATGTTTGAAAAATAAATTTAATATTATTGATAAAATAAATTATATTTATCGTGTAAAAATTTTAAACAATTTTACTTATTTTAGAAACAAAATTTAACATTTTTACGAGGAAATGAAAATATTATTTTTTTTATACATGCAATCTATTTAATAGTATTCTAATGTTACTGAAGAAAATAACATATTAAAATCTTATTATATTCATAAGTTGAACAAAAAAAAATCATAATATACATTTACACATTAAATTTGAAAATTTAAAAAAAAATTATTCTAAACGTAATTTTTAAAAAAAAATTTAGACAAAATATTCAACCGAGGTCACCGTGACCCGCTTAGTTTAAAAATAATTCATTTATTCACAAAGGCATACCTTTTCTCAAGAGCATTACGTAAAAACGATTAAATTTTCATTTACATCTTTATTAAAGCTCTTGTGAAAGCTCTTTGCGCTGAGGCATTTAATAAATGCAAAAAGAAGAATGCATTATTGTCACCATAGTTTAAAATAAAACTTTTCTATCAAAAATACTACTTAATTAAATAAACAAACGATTTTTTTTTTTAGTTCAAAATAAAATATTCATAATTTTTCAAAATTAAATTTTCTATTTTTGCTTCTCATGATTTCCATAATAACATATAAAATTATTAATGAAATGTTAATTAACTCTTGATCTAAGAATCGATAGGGTTAACTAAAAAAAAAATATATATATATATATATATATTTCATTCTAGAATTAAAAAAAAAATAATAATTGACGTAAATAAAATATTAAATACGGAACCTCGACCCACGTAAAGCCAAAGCTTAAAACACAACAATTTAGCGAACGCTCGTCGATCAGAATTTCTCGCGCGTGCGACATCATTCTTTGTTATTTTCCTCTTGTACTCTACTCCTCTCACTCTCTTTAGTAAAAATAAACTTGGGCCGCGCCCGCGGCTCGAAGGGACTAAAGTAGAATAGAGAAATAGTGAACGAAAGAGAAAAGAGAAAAGAGATAGAGAGAGAGAGAGAGAGAGAAGGAAAAAATTGCATATCGAGAGCGTGTCCCAGATTAGAGGCTGCTGTCTGTATCGTGCGCTACGAAGCGATTCGGGCTTCGCTCTAGAAATCTAGTGCCATTAAGCGCTCGCGCGACTTCGAAACAAGAACGCGCGTCTCTTCTTTCTCTTGCGCCCAGAGGGAGCGAAAAAGAAGAGTCCCTCGTGAGCTACCTTACGCAATCCGAGAGAAACCGAGAGGCGCGGGATTTATTTTCGAACGCGCGACTACGACCAGTTGCTCTCTCCCAGCGATGCATCTTTCGTAGAGACCGTTTTGGCCAAAAAGTTAAGCTTCTTGAGCTTGCGGCTCGGAAGCAAGTTTACGACACGTATGTTTGCCGATTTACGGCATATAATTGAGTCACTCCGAAGGCTCGGTAGTTCGATTTATTTTCCTGCCTGTTTTATTCTAAGCCTGGCTTTGTTCAATCAAAAGAATATCGAAATGGCGGGACTGGGTTTTGTTAAAGTATTCAATGGCCAAGACAAAAGGAAGTTTAAAGTAAGCTACCTTTGAATCGTTGGCGCAGTAAACTTTTGCATACCTAATAAAGGAATTAAATGTTTTATCGTATTTTTTTCTTGTTATTAAATTTTCAAATTTGTAAATTTTTATTCGATCGGTATTTTTTAAAAAATATCTTTACTCTTAAAGAACTTCAATTATTAAAATACTTGAAAATCGGCAACGGATTTTAAAAAATTTTTAACAACACTTATGTACAAGATTCGATGGGAAATGAGATTTCCAGCTGATGCGATAATTTTAGCGCGGACGTGATGTTTATCCTCTGCCTGCGCATTAATCATTCATCTAGTCATCTTTGTATTTGCGTTAGAAGACAATTACATTTTGCTAACCTATACCGTATTTTATTGAAATATAAAATACATTTTAAATCTGAACAATTGATTGCTTCAATATTTTTTATCCGCTGTGAAAGAAAACTTGCAAAAATTATCAATGATGCAGGTTATTCAAATCAAAATTGCTTCTTCTTCTTCTTCTTCTAATTTTGCTCATTACCCTTCGCATAATCGTCCGTCCATCTCTTTTTATACATTTCCAACGAACGAAAAACTTTATCCAAACAAAGCGAAACCTCGCAAAATAAAAAGCTTCGATCCCGAACCGCTCCAAAAATAGCATTAAAACCGGAGGAGTGCAGCCAGAGAGAAAGAGAGAGAGAGAAAGAGAGAGAGAGAGCGAGAAAAAATAGACGAGAGCTTATAAAGCTCTCGTTCGTTTTTGAGGCTAGGCGGTGCGCGCGCGCGCTTTGTGGAGTTGTGCAACGTTGTGCCGCGCGCGGACTGGGCGATAATCTAGGTGGCCGTCGTCGTCGTCACAGCCTCGTACTGCAGTTGCAGGGATATCGCGATCCGCGACGCGTCAAGATTAACTCTCTTTGTCTCCTCTCCCTCTATTTTTTTTTTCTTTCTTTTAAACTCGCTCGCTCCATTTTTGCGAGTTTATTAAAAGGATAAATAAAAAATAAGCGCACGCGAGAGAAAGAGAGCCGAAGGGCTATCGGATTAATTGGTGGAGAGACGTTTAGAAGACGTTAAGGGGTGGGAGGTAGAAGTCACGTGAATACTGACGGGCTTTTATCAGTGGTGCGAGAGAAACTTCGATAATTGACGCGTAGAAGATTGTAAATTCGCGCGCTTAAAATAGATTTTTATTGTTGCGATGAAACGGATTTTGCGCTTGGTTAATTTCTTCGACGCTTTGTACGATTGTGTTTTGTATCTTGTATTATTTATGGACGTACGTATCTTTGTAAACATAAAAAAAAAAAGAAGCCTATTTCGTACATTTCTCCGACTGGTTAACGAGTATTGTTTTAATGACAAAGGTGCACGTTACACGTTGACCGCGAATAAGTATTATTTTTAGTATAAAATTCGTTGACGAATCTTTAAGTTTCTGCATTTGCGTATACGTATGTATACGTACGCGCGTTGGATAGCTTTGGATTTCGCGGTAACTGCGACAAATGCAGCACCGTCGTATAATTTCTCGTGCCAAAAATTCGGATTTACTATTTTTATTTAAACTAAACGCGTTTCGCGCGTGCGCGCGCATACACACACACACACATGCATTAACGTCGATAAATAAAATGTTTAATTAAACCACAAAAGTAAAGTTACAAAACACGATCGCATATAATGCGTCGCAAAAGCTCACGCGTTCATTTCAAATGGCACGTACATATCTTTTTTGCATCCCGTGCCAAAAAAACATGTCAAACGTTAACGCATTCCCGCATCCGTAAAGGAGCAGCGCCTGCCAAATGTGCTCTGCCCGCTGCGACAAATTCGAACAATCCGATTGACGTATCATATACATATATAAATACCTTCGAATCTACACGTAAATATATATGTATATGTATATAAATAGAGAAAAGAGCGCGCGGACGCGATATAAAGCATGCGGGGGGGGGGGGGGGCAATATTAAAGGACGGTCGTCGCGGGAAGAAGGTTAACTTTGGTGGCTTGGCACCAATTTCAAAAGTCCAAGATAAGTCGGCTGCGCAGCAGAGCAGCACCAGGCATCGATGGCAGCCTGCCACCGTTTTCTCGGACGTTCAGGCTCTCTCTTTCTAACTTGCTCCCGCTCGCTTTTTGATATCTCTATAGCGGGAGACGGTGCATTCTTAAACGCGAGCCTACCTTACCAACACCTTCTAGACACGCGCCGAAGAAAACGTATAAGAGGACGCGTCTCTGCCAGGTAAACAGGAGTAGTCGTCCGGTGTGTCGCGTCGGCTCGTCTCGGTTATCTAAAACTCCTCGGCTCTCCTTCGTTTCCCCGCGCGCGTATGTAATAAATATGTAAATCCAAATACTCGCGGATACGCTTGCTTCGTGAAAAGGAGATGAAAAATTGCAGTGCTACGTGCGTGTGTGTACATATGCGCGAAAGCTCGCGCGCGCGCCTAAGAGAGAGAGAGAGAGAGGGAGGGAGAGAAAGATAGGAAGGTAATGCAGATCGCGGTATTGTGTAACACAACTACGACAACTACGACAACGACGACGACGACGACGACGTAGACTTAGACGAATACTGCCGCTGCCGTTACACAGCTCTTGGCTGACGGTGTGTCCTTGCACCCGAGCGCCGCGGCGCGGATTCGCCGGACGGGCGGGCTGGCGCGCGCGCGCGCGCTCCCGAGACCGAGAGTCTGCCTCTCTAGGCTCGGCTTTAGTCTAGCAGTAGCTAGTAGCCGCTCGTCGCTCGCGCTTTAGCTCCGCTCGCACGCACCCGCGCGCGTACATACATACATACGTACGGGCAAGTTGAAAATTAAGCGACCGGCTACGCTAACGCGCGCTCGCTTTACCTATATAATTGTGCATATATACGTGATACTATTACTGCTGCTGCTGCTGATGCGACGCCGCCGCCGCCGTTGCCGCCGCCGCCGCCGCTGCTGCTTCCTTCGGTTATTATTGGAGTCTCATCGCCGGATTCCTCTATCTCTCTTTTTTTCTAACTCTCTCTCTCTTTCTCTCACTCTCTCTCTCTCTTGCTCTCTCTCTTTTTCGATCTTTCTCACTCGCTCGTGCGCTCCGTCTTTTTCTGTATATAGTCGCGCACGTACTTTGTAACCGATGGATTTCTTTTTTGCTCTAGTCACTGATGAGCTTTCGCGAGTGTTTCTCTTCCTCGTTTATTATCTTCTCTGCCTTTCTCAATTATTTATATTTTTTTTTCATTTATTTTTTCGACTCTCTTTCTCTTTTGCTCTCTCGCTCTCATCGCGCGATCGAGGGCTTTAAAGTGACGAACAATCCGTAATTTTATACGACTGTGGTGTATGAGTGCACGCCTTCGGTTTGGGATTTAATTATAGACTGTATTTGGGTTAGCCAAAGCGTGTGGGCTGTTTTTCACTCTTGCATCGAATTTTACGGTGGACGCGCGATATTGTACGAATTGCGCCTCTTTGTGCAACGTTCTTGTATGATTTTATTCGGAACGCGCGATATGATACAGAATCGAGTGTGCATTTAGCGAAGATCCACTGAAATTATTGTGCTTTGAATAAACCTTTGCTTTTTTTTTTCAAAATTTTTAATGTCAAGGTAAACCACAAGTTTTCTTGTTGAGCATCTTTTTTTTCTTTATAATCGAAAAAAAAAAAAAAAAAAAAAAAAAAAAAAAAAAAAAAAAAAAAAAAAAAAAAAAAAAAAAAAATGTTTATAATTATCTTTGAAATTTACATTTTAAACAAGAAGCTGCAATAACCTAGTTACATCATCACGTCGACATTTACTCACCACGTAAAATTTCAGAGTTTTAAAGATTACATTATTCCCCGCTATAATTTACTATAAAATTTGAACAAGCTTCATTATAGTGCCATTCGTTTTATTTTTTTAAATTGCATACGCTTACGAAATCAGCGGAAATAATTTCAAGTGGATCTTTACCTTAATCACAATTGCGAGAAAAAAAAAACTATTTATTTCATCTGACTTCGAAACGAAAGAACGAAAAAGAAAGAGAAAAAGCAACGAGGAAAAAGTCGTAAGTGAAATACCACGAACAGTCACCGTCGTCAACATAGTTACAGTCGCGAGTTCGCCAAAAAAGCTCGACCTCAGCAACGTATGCATGCATAAGTACATGCACACCGAGCGAGCATCGCGTTCTTATCTCGCTCGTTCCTCGTGTTTTTACGCGAGAGAGAAAGAGAAAAAGAGAGAGAGAGAGAGAGAGAGAGAGAGAGAGAGAGAGCAAGAGAGCAAGAGAGAAAGAAAGAAAGAGAGAAAGAGAGATTAGAAAATAGAGAAAGAGAGACGGTTTATCATCGTCGTCGATCGGAACCAGTCAAAAGTGCGCGACCGTTTAAACGTGAATCACCGCGACCGATATGCAGCGACGAGAAAAAAAAAGAGAGAGAAAGAGAAAATAAAGTATAAGTATACAGAAAGATATCCAAGTGTTTAGTAAACCATATGAAAGAAAAAAACGAGAGAGGGAGAAAAAAGAAAAATAGAGAAAAAGATATAGTTATCTGTATAGCGGGAGAGAAGTCGAGGGGAAAAAGAAATCGAGAAAATAGAGAGAAAGATTAAAAAAAAAAAGCGAATAATATAAAAGGCAGGCTGGGGCTCGTGCCAGATGCGCGTTTACACGAGAGCCCTGAATACTGTAAATGCACTATCTGGTACGACATCTCTCCTGTCGTCTCTCCACTCAAGTCCCCCCGAACCCCCTTCTTCATGGACGGCCACTTCTTCTTCTTCTTCTTCTTCTTCTTCTTCTTCTTCTACTTCTTGTTCTTCTTGTGCTGCCGTTGCCACCGCCGCCGCCGCTACTGACGCGCTTTTCTTGCGCTGTAGTGCAGAGTGCAGCAATGCAGCCATTTCGCCCTCCTCCGATCTACGTGCATGTAACAGTGACGTGATGATCCATGTACATATATACATATTTATACATACATGAATATATACATACACTTTGTTTGTGTATAAATACATCTATGTATATGTAGAGACATTAAAAATTAAATGCATATATCGATATTGTCGCGACGAGTGAGACGACTCTCTAGATCGCAGTTTTTTCATATATACACGACTATATTATCCGTTATTCGTTTTGTGATTGTTGTTATATGTATATGTTGTGCAACAATTTTATTTGTTTGACTTTTTTATTTTAGTTTTTTTTCTCCAACTTTACCGGATAATAAAATGCATACGCGGATTTTTGTAAAAATAATTTAACGAAATATTTTTTACAGAATTTTTTGGTTTATTCAATTATATTGTACATATTTTCTTATACTTTATATATATAATATATTTTTTATTAAAGATTCATCGTTGTTTTTACAAATAGTTTGAAATATTATTTGCATGCGTAAATGTATAAAATAGAGAAGAAAAAATATAGCCTAAAAGAACTTTTGCTTGTCAATAAAATCGACAAGAAAATCATGAAAAAAAGATATGAAACATCACTCACAATAAATGTCAAATGTTAAAAATAAAAAAGCATCAATTTTTACATATGTCATCTTTCAAATAGTTGTTTTACATACTCAAAACCATAGCGTTAATAGCTCACGAAAGCGTGGAAATCGCGACTAATCTCTGGAATATTTTTTACTTTTATTCCACATTATGTTATTAATTTGAGGGTTGATATTACATCGTTAAATTTATTTTTATTCTTGTTTCTTTTTTTCCTCATTGACGCTAAAAGTTCAAGGATTTTTTTCGCGATATATTATATAATCAATTTAAATATACATATATACATATATAATAGAGCACCACACTTTTTTTATTCTCTCCAAAACAATTTTTATCACAAGCGCGAGAATTATAAAGAAACTTCGTAGTCGAGAAGGTCTTTAGGGCTCGCGAGCATTAATAAATATCGTAAGTGAGAAATAGAGAAAGAATTCTTCGGGTATTAGTCAGACACTTATCCGTGGACGTATAATGCACGTAAACAAGGGCCAGCCCATCTCGTCGATATATATATATTTTCACACGCATACATTTTACTTTGCACTTTCAATTTTTTCTAGCATATGATAATAGTACATGGTTGTCTTGGTCAAACCGATCGTTAAATTAACGGTGCGCATTACGGAAAATAAATATAATAACGTTAAAAAGATAATGTGAATGAAGCGATCGTAAAATTAGATCGTTGTCGAATAACATTAAAAATAACGCGTTATTTTTTAATTTAAAAAATTTTTTTCTTGTTAAAAATAGCCCTCTTATTTTTTACGCGTAAATTATAGATATAAACGCGCGTAAATTGTCGCACATGTTGTTAAGATTACGCATCGTCCATTCTTATCGAGAAAAATAATCGAGATAAAAATACTTTAACAAAAGGCACAAAATGCCACCTTACCGTTTATAACGTTCATACCGTTTATATAGGAATCAAGAAGAAGGAAAACAAAAAAGTCGCGCCGGTGTCTCTTTCTCATCGTTGTTGGTAAAAATTGCGCGATTCGCTTGTAAACACCTTAGATTGATTAGTATTTTTTTTTTATTAGTCAAAGTACATAAAGATATACTATAAAGTGAGCAAGTTTTTTTTTATATTTATTTGTTACGCATGACAGATAAATGAAATACCAAAAGAAAACTACAAGCCGTCGAGTTTTAACGAACACGTGTGCTCGAAGTGTTTATCGAGCGCGCGACAATCGTTATCTTTCGGTTCATTCTAAAAGTGTTACTCAACCGATCCCTTCGCGCGCGTATGTAACATATTATTTTATATGGGGAAATCTAACTTGTTTTAATTTTTTTTTTTATCTCTAATAACTTGGAATTTGAATGTTACTACAATTATATTCGTAAATAATTTTATGTTAGAATTTTGAAAATTTGACAGACCTTTTTAATACATATTTTATGTATCAAAATATTTTTATATAATTAACGCTTATTTTCAAGCGATTATTTTTATTCTTAAATGAAATTAAAAATCAAGAAATTTATAAAATTTTTTTAATAATGAGGCTACGTACGCATAAAAAATGATTGCGATTTTCCTTTAATACATACAATTTTTTAATATAATTACCATAAATTGTGTTTTTAATCAACATATACGATCGAAAAAATTTTCTAAAATATTACATATTTATATTTGATTTAACTAATCGTAATAAAAGAAGTACTTCTCGAGAACATAAAAGTGAAAATTTTTTTGATTAAAAGAAAAAAGAAGTAAGTTGAAATTGAGTGAGAAAAGTCAGAGATATATATATATATATACTGTACAAATAACGATTTATATTTGTTCTACTTGAATTTCTTATCTAATAGTGTAAGAGTCACTGAATGAAGACTTCTTACGAGTCGCGTCACGCTTCACAAAGTCTGTGTTCTACATTCCGAATTAATCTTCATCAGTTCTCGAGAAGCATATATTTGAAAGATGGCTGGTTACTTTATGCGCACGAGTCGTCACATAAAAGCCAATGCAACTTGCATTATAATTTATTTATTTTTCACGATATTTATGGAGTTTTTTTTTTTTTTTTTTCTTTTATTTAAAAGCTGAACATATGCAACGATAAACGTATAGGTTTTTTAATTACTTCGTTTATTGTACGTATACGTTATATTTTAGGTATTTATACGTGTGGTCTTACGGCAAAGAAATGAAAAATGATAACTGCGATTTTACGTTATTTTTTAAAAAACTTTATGTATGCTTGTATGCGTGTGGATGCGAGAGTTCAGCTAAGGAATGTCATATTTGTGCAACACTGCGCCCATTGTATAGTATTTTTTCTAGAGATATGTACTTGCGATGCTATTGTTTCGGAACTGCTTTTTGTAGTGCAATAAGGATTATTACCGCTTCTATGTATTATCGTCAATAAATTCATATACTCTTTATCATATTTAAGTTTCTGTACATCTCTCTGTTTCATTTTTTTTTCCTGTTTCTTGAATACATATTTTACACGATACATGCATTACACTTGCACACATAACATCATATACATATTTCGTTCATGCAGACATTTTATGTGCCTATATAATTTTTATTTATTAATGTGTCGCTTGATTTTACATGCTAGATTTGTACATTATAAAATTTTCAATTAGTTAGTTACAAAAATTCATATCATGTTTATGAATTATATACTTTGACAAAACAATTTTTATTAAATAATGATTGTAGTTGCAAATATATTATTAAAAGAATTAAATACGATTGTAAAGCATAAGTAATAAATAGTGTATCAAACGTATAATTCACACATACGCACGCGCGCACGCGCGCTCACACACACACACAAATTCCTATTCAAAGTTTAATATTTTTAATAAATTATAAAGTACAATTATAAATGAAAAGTTCGTCTTTTTAAAATAAATGTATTGCTCGTTTAATAAAATTTAAATATTATTTAAAAAATTTTATCATAAAATATTTCATGTACCTAAAAAAACGATTACAAATAATCAAAAAGTTATGATGGTAAAAGAAAAATTATTGACTTTGATAGCACATGACGGAAGCTCAACGTTATCATCATTCTCTTCACGATCATCGTCACCGCTATCATCGCAACTATCATCGTCATCGTCGCTTTACCGCCAATTTCATGCGAATGAAAAAAAAAAAAAAAGATAAAGGAAAGTAAACTGAAAAATGTATGCCATACATATCGTTATAGATGAAAAAAAAAAAATAAATAATAATAAATAATAAAGAAAGAAACTCTCGCCTCCGATATTTCACATTTGTTTTACGTTCTTGCGTTCAATTCATTCGGAATATAGTACATACATATTCCGTCTCTCGGCGGATCAAGGTCAAAAATATCACGCGAAAAATATTTCTCATTCGCGCATTTGCCGTGAAAAAGAGAGACATCGCGAGAGCGTAGAAGAAGCAGGAGGTAAAGCAAACTATGCATACGATCTTTTTCCGAGCTATCGGAAATCTGGGTCAAGTTCTGGTTTTGTTTTTCCGCGTCATCCTTGCGACTCCTCCTTCTCCTTCGACACAACGTACTTACGTATTATGTATCTTACGGCTGTAACGAGCTCGCGAATCGTTTGTTCTTACGCGGACGTGCGTATTTATGTATTTACAACGTTCCAACGGCGTATAATGCCGTTTATTCGCGGCTAGGCTTTTGCTAAATGATTTTGTAATTTTTCTATTATCCGTCAGCCCTCCTCGATCAAGGCTGGGAATCTTAATTTAGATATCGATCGACTGATGCAACTTGCTCGGATGCTTGGAAAATTTAACTTTAATTCATATACAATGCCGTTTGCCAGACTGTCCATTTTTGAATCATAGATTTGGCCGATGCGGCTGAACTGTTTCGCGCGAGTTATTTTACGACGCTGTTTTATTTTGATCTTTAAACTTCGTGTATACACAAAGATCTATTTACATACTTATATACTTTTTGGATCGAATAATTAAATAATTCATATTATTTATTTTAGCAGAATATATATAAAAAAAAAAAAAAAAAAGTATAAAATAAATTAGTTCTCAATCGTCGGGTATTTTTAAAACGTGCATGTATTCTTTAACAATTCTGGAATAAAGTTATAAAGTTTAAAATAGCTTTACAGGTCAAAATTCATCGACCCGTTTCGTATATATTCATCATCATCGCCGACACGTCGCTATCATCAAGTTCAAAGTCAGAAGTTCTCGTCCTTGCTCTACTTTTGCGATCAAAAATTTGCTTGTGACGTAGCTAAGTACATAGTTCCATGAGATTGCGTTACCTACGTCAATATTTACGATATGGAAAGATTCTTTCATGTAGATTTTTACTATAGCATAATGAATAAATATAGCTAAACGTAGAATAAAATTTGAATTTAAAAAAAAGTTTAAAAAATTTTTAAAGAAAGAACTTATTAATTTGATGATATTTGATGAAAATTTTTTATTTCAATAAATTAATTACGTTTTTTGAATTCATCAATCATTTGTTACTTAAACAAATTTTATTATTAGTTATTTTCCGTTAAAACATAAAAATATTGTTTTTAATAAATTTTATCAAACACATTATTTAATATCAAAGAAACCCTACAGTTAATGAAAACTAATATCTAATAATAAAAAAAAAAAAAAAAACATCTTGATTTTATATAAATTGACTGTACGAATCATAAGCGATGCCAAAAATCATTTCATTTTTAATCGGCAAAAGTATTTCCGCAGAGTAAAATTAAAAAAGAAGCCAATTAGCAGAGTCGTTACAACAAATCAGCTGCTTGATCAATCTTCGTCGTCATCGAGAATACGGAAAAAAAATCTCTCAGCTCTCGAGTATCTCTTGGAATTTCATTATCGGTTTCATCCTCGCAAAAAGATATAAAAAAAAGCCATCGAAGCGTGTCGCGCGCTATGATGCCCTATCTCGCTCTACGTGTATAAAATCGTTGCGCGCCAGCTCCTCTATCTCGCGGCGAACTGTAGCGCGAGCCGCGCACACGCTCTCCTCGTCCATTGCGCAATCATCAATAAACGAGCAAGGTCGACCGATCGAGCCTGCCTGTCCGTCTATAACAGGCATACGTGTGCTCTTACACACACACACACACACACACACACACACACGTGCGCACGCGCGCATTAAGGTGCAACTATTATAACGCGTGCGCGTACGGGAACGCAGCAGCCTACACGACCGGAAGTAAGTCATTCGAACGACAGCTCTTGTCGAATATATGTACGAATTGATTACTTTACGGCTTCTTTCTTTCTCCGTTCGGAGGAGCCTCGAAATCGCTTTGAATATACATTTGAATATACATTTTGATTAAATTTTCATTAAAAGAAAATTCATTCGTTCATAATTATTTTTAAAGCGATTATCTTAGAACGGTAAAGTTTTTCCTTTTCATTTATTGTAAATTAATATCTTATCGAGTATCGATGAGCACATTTTACAATTAAAAACAAAAATTACCGTTTAATTAGCTATTCTTTAAACAATCTACATTGTCTAATATTATTAATAAATTAAAATTTTAAACTACAGAAAAGAGAAAATAAAGATAAATATTCGATGAAAAAAATCTTTATTGCAGTATAATCAAAATTAACGCATCGCGCGACCGTTCGCTCGAAAAAGAAAAAGAGAAAAAAAGAACAGTAGTACGAGCGATCAATAAAAGCAAAGTGGAACAAAGAGA
The DNA here is from genome assembly GCA_949987625.1 of Chalcis sispes. NCBI lineage: Eukaryota > Metazoa > Arthropoda > Insecta > Hymenoptera > Chalcididae > Chalcis > Chalcis sispes. Next base: position 27,040,186 of record OX465097.1, on the reverse strand, counting down.
AGCCTTCTCGATCCAACGCCAACCCATCGAATACTCATCGATTAATAATCGTATATTCCTAACGCGTCTCGATGGTATATATGCAACTGCAACTGCAACTGGCATATGTACGTATACGCGATATACAAACGCTTGGCGTAATGCATTATACAGATATGTGCTGCACGTCCATTAAAAATTCGCGCATAATATTCGCTTCGATATTGAGTCTTCGTGTATATACATATATAAATACCGTTCCGCTATGCATAAACGTACGAGCATGTGTATCCACTGCGAGCGTTTTGATTTAAGGTTAAGGCCCGTGTACATAAGCAAAAACAAAACCGAACACCGAACGTAAACGACGCGCGTCGTTGCGAAACCGCGCCTTTATATGTTAAGCGCGTCTCGTAAAAAGCTCGCGCTAATACCGAAAATAGGATCTCGGAATTCCGCCAATCGCGCGCCATCTCGCTTATAAAGCCTCGGACGTCGAAAAAGTCGCCTCGCTCGATTCTCATACGTGTAACCAATGCTTATATACGCGCGCTTACGCGTTGATATCCGTGAACTTCGCGAATGCCGCCCACTTGTCGACGAGGGCGAAAGCAGCGAGACTCGGCTCTTGAAAGCTCTCAGTCGGTCGCGGACTATCGCTTAAATTCGACCTTCCTTCATTTTTCATCCCGTTTCGACTTGCTGCAACAAATCGGTCGTCGTCCTCGCCGTCCTTGTCTCTCGTCGTTCTCGTATTATTTTTGTCGTTATAATGTTCTTTAAGCAAGTATTACTATCATAACAAATGTTCAGCCTTTGAAGATGCCGTAAGTTTTGCCGAAGGAAGGGCATGGATTCTTCTCTGCTTGATCTTGTTTTCTTTTTTTTTTTTTTTTTTTTTTTTTTTCTATTTTCCGTGAAAAACCCTTAAAATTGTATTCACTGATCCTAATATTGTATTTTTTAGCCATTATTTTCTTGGCATTTGTTATTTTGATGTGCGATTGTGTGGCAAAAAAAATTATGGTTACATGAATAATAGGATATTTCAAGTTTTGTAAAACAATGCCGATTACAATTATTATAACACTGCTTTTTATTTGTTTTGAAGTTTACTGCAGATTGTTATTTATATTCGTGTAATAAAAGCTTATAATTTAATTTTAGCGTTAATTATAATTATTAAACATTTTTCTTTCTAATTTACTTTTGTATATTTAACAACATAAGTTTATATAATTTAAAATACACTAAATAAGTATTGTTGAAATTAAAAAGAATTCTAAAATATAAGTAAATGTTTAATAATAAACTATTAAAGAACATCTTTTGTACAAGAAAATTCAATCATTGTAAAATTTTGCTATATCAAACGACCTTATAAAAATTCAAGCACATAATGCGAATCCTAGAATAGTGATCGGAAAGCAAGAACGCAACGTGAAGTTAAAAATACGAAAAATAATTTTTTTCAAAAAATTGTTAAATTTGACTCGTGTTAATGGATCCACTGGTATACATGTGAATGCGCAAGAATGCGACATTCGCATATAAACCGAGAGATACCAGAAGGTGACGTTAAGCCAAGTGACACCTAGCCGAAGAAGAAGCAGAAGGTGGGAACGAATCGTTTCTGCGTTGCGGCATTCATGCGTATACTCGTCTCTGCATAACTTTATGCATTATTCGGGTAATGGATTTTGGGGGAGGCGACCGGCGTGTTGGCAGTGTGGTTAGCTGGTTGTGTAGCTTATAGAAATCACGACCGCTATCGACACTGCAATTATGACGGTCGCGAATCAACACGGACTGCTCCTGAGTTGCCGCTGCTGTTTTTATAATGCACGTCGTCATAAAACTCCTACGTGCCACGAATTATGTTTGTACGATAATAAAAATTAGCAAGAATTTTCTTTTTATCCTTGTAATAAAGCCTTGTCCTTAAGCCTGCGATTATTTGTTATTGAAGACTAATATAATTCCTTCTTTTTTTTTCTTTTCTTTTCGTTAATGTTAATGATGACTACTCCTTTGAATAAAATTAAAGGCAAAATGTATTGCTCTATTATTTTAATATTAGTTTTTAATTTAATTATAATAAACGTTAAAGATTTATGCATGACAATAAATGCATCAATAATTTCGACATTTACTTAAAACGCACAATTTTCATTTAAAATAAAGTATTTTTTCGTTATATGTTAATTTTCATTACTTAAAAAATTAAAAATAGCCAAATTTATAATAACATCGCATTCCTTCGTTTTATCTTTACAGATCGGCATACGTATCTTTCGGCGGTTTACTGATGCGGCTGCAGGGTGACGCCAATAACCTGCACGGCTTCGAGATAGACCAGCACATGTATCTCCTCATGAAGAAGCTCGCCTTCTAAGAGCTCGCATACGAGTTCTATACGCCGAAGGAAGCCAAATGCCCGCGTAGAAATGGAAAGAAGACGTACGAATGACGACGGAGACACATTCGAACAGCGACGATTTTTCTTCGCGCCATCGCGAGATATAGGAGGATTAATTTTTTTCTCCTTCTCCGATCGATTCTTATTTAACTCAATTCCTCCCTTATCTTCTTCGTCTTGCTTTGTACATGGGTGAATTTCACGTTACCGATTATCTAGAATCTACCTTTGTTTGAAATTAGTATTATTTAAAGTAAAGTAAAATCAAGAGAATTGAAAAAAAGAACATTTAAGGAAAAGAAGATAAGAAATGATGGATTAAAGTTTTGCAGTTGCTAAGAATTTAACGATTATTTTAATATTTATTAAATTCATTTTTGTTCCAATTTCAATTTTTTTTCAATTATTAATGTAAATTCATCCATCAGCTCAAAAAGTTGTACTTCTTATAGAGATTCAAAGATATATTATGACAACTTTTTTGTAAATCCATTCATAATTTTTACTTTTTTAAACAACTTTTAGATCAAATAATTTACAAGGCATAATAAATATTTTATATTAAAAAACAAATACTTCTTCTTTACCTCTTCAAAAAAAAAAAAAACAAATTAATAAAGTCTGTACAAAAACACAACGACGAAATGTGTTTCATTTATAATGAAAATATACTGCCAATTTTTTTACAAAAATAATTTATTTTATACACGACGTTGAATGTGAAATAATAAAGAAAATTTTAAAAAGTAAATCGTTATCTGTGGATAATTTTTAACGTAAAATATTTCAAAACCTTTCCACCTTCCATCATTGTCATTGTTTCAACGCTTCGTTACATCGTCATTCCGTTTATCTAGTTTTCGAGCTTTACAGCCATGCGGTTTTTCATCGAACACGAAAGATAAAAAATAAAAGAAGAGGAGGAAATCCTTTTCCACGATTATATTTATAACTGAACGGATATTCTATGCCACGTCTACAGTACCATAAGATCAATTTACATAACACTTTAATAACCGCGTTTTTCTAAGAAACTCAAGAAACGCGCGTAAAAGTACTTGAATACCAACTAGTTGTGTAGAATAATGATAAAGTTAAAAAGAAAGATCCACAAAAAATCGAAACAAAAAAAAGTAAAGTAATAAGTAAGCGTAAAAATCAAAAAGTATATCGTCGAAGATTTTCCGTCACCGCATCGTGCGCTAATTATCATCCGTCGTATACTCAAAACCGCGCGGAGATAAAAAAAATGAGAAAAAAAAAATGAAAAAAAATAATAATAATAATAATAATAATAATAATAATAAAATGTAATAATAAAACCGTACGAAGAAACAAGAACGATGGCAATTATGCTAAGTTTTTAAACGCGCGTGGATTCGAGAAAAAAACGAGGTGTGTTCTCCAAGTAAGTCGAGGAGTCAAAGCACATGTTATACATACACCGCACACGGACTCATTATTATTCATCAAACTTCGCATTCTTTGTTGACGAAATCAATTATGGCTTTATAATATCATTATTCGCCTGTGAGCCAAACGTATAGATTTTCTTATTCTTCTCGGCGCGTCGCGTGTCTGGCGTTATGTGTATATATATATATATATATATATATACATAAAACGTAAATACTAAAGCCGTAGTTTCTACTTCTCCATTTTCTTGGACATCGAGAACGACGTTAAAAATCGAGGCACGGGAATGCGCCTCTCGCGCGATGACTATATGCTTTTTAGTTCGGCAAACGATATAACGTACAGGGAGGCGGACATGTGATTCGCGCGTCAATGCAGCAAACGGGAAACGCGGAAAACTCGCGCTGCGGATAAAATGCTTTAGCTGTGGCGAGCGGTGTTGCCAGATGCAGGTAATGATTTTTTTAACTTGTTACAATACTGAATTTTGCAAGACGTGTGAAATTTGATTTTGTGATTAGTTTTATTGAAACAAAGCTTTTATCGATTACCTATAATTTTTGCGTCATAAATTACAATAGAATTAATTATAACTTTGTATAAAATAAAAATTTATTTATTATCTTTCAAAAAATCAATATTTTTTAACTTCAATCTAATAAATAACAAACGATAAATATAAAACGAGTTGTTACTTAAATTTTAACATTCCTAAACTTTTAAATAAATAATTATAACTTTGTACTCTATTAATTTTAATATCGTAATATCTTAAATATTTTTGATCATTTCGTGTTATAAAATTTCATTCAGTGCTCTAATTTATATGAAAAAACTATAACTAATATAAAGATAAATTAATATAATTTAATCTTTATTCTTTTATGATTGTAATACAAAATTTTCATAAGTTTAAATATTTCTACGCTTGTCATTTTAATATTAATTTTTAAAAAAATTCAGTATTTTTATCCATTAATATTTATCTATTATCCTATTATACAAAATTCATTCTTTGAAAATCAAAGTGAAAAATACAAATTTAATTTAAATTTTAATATAATTATACTTATATAATTTTAATAATGTAATTATTAAAATGTCTCGATCGTAAGCGTTTTAGAGTATAAAAGAAAAGATTTTAAATTTTAGTCTTGAGATTACAATTTGAACAGCCATTCCTGAAATAGCTGTGCACCTTTTAAAGAAATTTTTTTAAAAATTCATGTACCTAATGAAAATTTCTCGTTATATTAGAAGCATTCTTACTTGGACAATTTTCTAATACCTAAATATTTTTCGGCCTCAAAGATTGTTTGTTTGTTTTATTTATTTATTTATTTATTTTTTGTTTTCATATATTTTAATCGTAAAATAATAAATTTTAAATATTCATTTGAAAAATTTAAACTTTGATAAAATTTCGGTATAAAATTTTTTTCTTTAAATTTTATGATATGCGTACTTTTTATTTAATTTAACACGTTTTTTGTCTATATACATACATATAGACGATCGTCGTTTTTTCTTTTTAAATACAATACTTTTCTGATGGAAGCTCTCTAGGCTGCGCGTATATAGATATACGGTACGCGTACAACTTTGACCTTGAGTGCGCGCCAACGCATCTGTGAAAGCTCTTAAGTACACAAAAGGAATGGCGCAAGCTGCTGTATCCCTTTAACATGTGCGTATATACATATGCTTGCGAACAGAAAAACGAAAATAACGAAAAAGAAAAGCCGCTGAACATCAAGAACGTTGTAAGTGCATTTAAAAGTAAAATCGAAAATAAAAAAAGGAAAACAAAACCAAATGAAATCTTCGAAATAGATGAAAATGAAAAATGGGAAAAACGAAAGATGGAGGTGAAAGGAATGGTAAGCTCAAACATTCCAAGTGTAAAAAAGAGACGATATTTCAACTTCTCTCTCACATACATGCATTCACATATTAACACACAAATGTCGATGCATACTGAGAGTTGCAGTCAAGCACTAGAGTGAGAGAGTGAGAGAGAGAGAGACAGAGTGACGCTCGAAGAGGATGAAGAGAGGGGAAGGGCGACGCTAAACGAGCTAATTTATGTAATTAAACTCGCGACATTCGTGACCTTGTACGGCTGAATGTGATTCGAGGCTGCGCGCGCTGCAACTCGCGTGGGCGCACGCGCACTACTTCACTAGACGCGTTTTTACCACCGCTTCGAAGTGCGATATCGCTTCTACTATTGCCGTTACTGCAACCAAGATGGCGATAGCTGTAGACGTGTGCATGCATATACATTTTACATAAATATATATGTATATGTATATACGCCGGTTGCGTAACCATCGGCGACAGTCGAACGGCAAAAGAAGAAGGGTGGGTGGGTGGAGGGACGAGGAGAATGAGAGAAGAGGACAGAGAGCCATCATGGCCGGCAACAGCAGCAGCAGCGGCAGCGGCAGCGGCGGCGGTGGCTTAATGAGAGGCTGATCCTAAATAGATTGCCCCAATGACGCAGGCAAGGGCGGGGCGAAACGAACACTTTTAGGACGCGCCTGGTGACCGCGCTGCGTTCGCAGGAATATAATTGACACCTGTGAAGTGCTTGTTCTGTCTATTCTATTGTTCCGAAAGAGGGATAAAGGGTTATTATAGTGATCGATTGACGCGAGATCTTCCGCGAATACATGACGCACGAATTTTTAACAATTTTTTTTCTCTTTTCTTTTTTTTTTATTTGCTTGCATTGTATAAAAGGTAAACTGCAATCGCAATGAGTTTCGTCGATGCGCAAAGACGTAGCTGTAGAGGACTTGGTAAAAACGATACTGACGTGATGTTTTTCTCTATTCGAAAGATTTTCAAATTAAAATAAAAATGAATTTTTAATACTTTCGCGTCTTATTCAAAAAAAAAAATAAATTAAATCTCATAAAATTAAAGCAATACTTTAAAGAAAACCATTTCATAAATTTTGTATTTTTAATTTTCTTGAATATTTTTTCTTTGAATTTGGAGATGCTAAATTGAAAGTAAGAGCTGAAAATTGCATTGAATTTAATTCTGGCGAATGTATCTATAAATAAAAATTCATTCGATGTTGAAATATTTATGCATGTATTAAGTAATCTTTTTACTTTAAAAGTAAATTCATTATTTATTTATGACATAGAGATGTTGCATTTTAGTTTTTTTTTTTTTTTTTATATATACTACTGTGATCAAAAAGTAAGGTGAATGTGTTTATAAAATGTAAATTCTTTATTTATTCTTCCAAATTAATTTCATCCCCTTCAAAGTAATCCCCGTCCGATAAAACGCACTTTTGCCAACGCTTATTCCAGTCCTCGAAACAGTCGGAATAGTCTTTTTCCGGTATTGCCTTCAAGACCTTCTTCGATTCGGTTTTTATCTCCTCAATCGTGTCAAAACGACGTCCCCGCATTGGCCTTTTGAGTTTGCTGAATAGCCAGAGGTCGCACGGAGCCAAATCAGGCGAATACGGTGGTTGCGGAACGATATGAGTCGAGTTTTTGGCAAAGAAGTCGCGAAGAACCAATGCAGTATGACATGGTGCATTATCGTGATGAAGGAACCAAGAGTTGTTCGCCCATAATTCCGGCCGTTTCAGACGAATAGCTTCACACAAACGACGCATAACGCTCATATAATATTTTTTGTTGACAGTTTGGCCCGACGAAAGGAATTCATAGTGCACCACACCTCCATAATCAAAGAAAACTGTCAACATGACCTTGATTTTCGATCGACTTTGCCGTGGTCTTTTCGGTCTTGCTTCATCTTTTGCACGATAATCGCTGGATTGGTCGGTGATTTCAGGGTCGTATGCGTAAATCCAAGTCTCGTCTCCAGTAATGATGCATTTCAAGTGGTCCTGATAGTCAGACAGCAAAGTTTCACACACATCAACGCGACGCTTTTTTTCCAAAAAATTGAGCGATTTTGGCACCAATCGAGACTTGACGCGTTTGAGACACAAAACATCCTTCAAAATGGTTTGGGCTGAGCCAAATGATATTACAACACTATCAGCGAGGTCTCTAATTGTCAATCGACGATTTTCAAGCACCAAATCTTTGATTTTTTGAACGTGGCCCTCGCCGGTAGACGTTGATGGTCGTTCAGAGCGCGGTTTGTCTTCAACGCGTTCTCGGCCCGCTTTGAACTCGTTGTACCACTTATAAACGTTTTTTTGTGCCATAGTTTGATCACCAAAGTCCTTCCGCAACATTTTCAACGTGTCCGCACAAGAATATTCGTTCCGCAAACAAAATTTGATGCAAGTTCTTTGCTCAACAAAATCACCTATTGTAAAAATCGAAAAATTCACTTTTGGTTGTTTACGAAAACACGTGCAACTCGGAGATAATTAAACCTTTTGACAAACAGACGCTTGGCAAATGTTATAGACAGTTTTACCAACCTAGGAAAAAAAATTTACCTGCCTTCCTAATGCCCAGGAGTTTTAAATGACAATTTTACCTTACTTTTTGATCACAGTAGTATATGAACTGGTTATAAATAAAGCATATTTTTTTAAAATATTCAAAAGCATTTATCCGGTCCCTATATCTATTATTTTTTATAATTTACTTTTATGTAAGCGACGTTTGCATACCCTTCTTTCTCTCTCTCTCCCTCTCTCTCTCTATTTCTCATTTTTTTTCACATTCTCTCTCCAGTTTACACCTCAGTACTTACATAACGTCAGGAAGCTCTTCAAACCGAGCCTCTCTGAAAATCGATATAGAAGGACTCGGTTGGAGAAAGAGAGAGATGGACTGGGCGGTTCTCCAAAGCGCGCGCATTTCGCGCTTAGCTTGGAACAACCGTAGAGACGATATGTTACTAATGCAGAGAAGCTTTATATGTACCAGTATGCTGTATAAAATATGAATTTTTAAATAAGAAATAACTCGATCGATTTTAAGCGCTTGTAATATCTTTTTTAACGAATAATCGGCTGAAATTGGCATTTTTTAAATTTACTTTCGTTTTTTTTTTTTTTTTTTTTTTTTTTTTAGAAAATTTCATCTTTATAGTGACATAAATATAAAAATTCAATTTTACATTTGTGCAATGGTCATATAAATAAATAGTAAAATAAAAGATCGCAGGTACAAATGTATTGATATGACATTAAAAATTTCCGAAAACTGAAAAAAATATTTCAATTTTTTGTTATGTAAGGATTAATAAAATACTTATTCATGTATAATTTATAGATCTTCGTATTTTTACACTCCAAATTTATTTAAGTATAAATTTTAACAAATATATGATTTACAAATAAACTGAAAGTTTTATTATCTATTGCTTATTTTATTAACTACAGCTACAAATTGCATATTATCCTATCTTTCAAAAGTAAAACTTCATGTTTTGTGCTTTTAATTATAAAACTTTAATTTTGTCAATTAATCTTTTCTTGTAAAACTTCATTTGTTTCAATAAGATTTTATCAATAATTTAGAAGATAATATTTTTTTCTCTAAATATTTTAAATTGTGTATAAAGATGTAGTTTATATGTATAAAAAGCATTAAAATTAAATTTTGTTCATCACCTAAGCTGAAAAATTTTAATCTTATAAAAAATATAAGGTACAAAGATTTTTAATTACTATACATTTAACAATTTATACTATGTTTATTATAAAAATGTAAAAGTTTAAATTTTCAGTTTATTCTTTCAAATAATATTAGAATATACAATTAATTATTTACTAACAATCTAATTTACTTAATTTATTAAGATTATTATTATTATAAACTTACATTCTATAACAATTATTTTTCTATTTTTTGGATAAAATATTGTACATATCGTGTGACATTTATAATTTCGTTAATTTTACATTTGTTTAGAAAAATATTTTTATTAAATTCTTTAATAATTTGAAATTTATTAAATTAGTAATCTCATTTACAGATTTGTAAATGTGTTACCGATTATAAAAGCTATAAATTTAACGTAGATATGATTGAATTTTCATCATTACTTTATTACGCTAATGCAATTTAGAATTAACCAAAGGCGATGAAAAATCTGTGCAAAATACGCTATTGACTATTTGTATATAAAAACTATTTTAAATCTCTGATTTGCATAAAGCTTTTGCTTATTACTATGAAATATGTTTACAAAATATAAAGAACACACGTTTTTCTTAAAATTACGCTTTTCTTTGAATCTCGAATATCGCTTAAAAAAGAAAATAAGTCTACAGATCGCGTACAAAATGATGCGTAGAATATCTCTCGTATAAGGGAGCGCAAATTAAACCTCAAGCACGACAGTTTCTTCAATTTATGAGGAGCCATTGCTAATTAAGAATGACACACAATCGAGGTCATGATTTAGTTTTTTTCTCGAACTCAGGGAAACATATTCGCTCATTCTACCCTTTTCTCTTATCTCTTATAATAACCACTTGGTCATCTTTTACTCACTATTTTTGTTTTGTTTTTTTTGTTTTTTTTTTGTTTTTTTTTTCATTTTTTTTGTTTTTTTTTTTTATATCATTTCCATTTCTCTTCTTCTGGCGACGCTCAGAAAAGATTAAGCTTAGTCGTGATGATAACGCGCACGCATTGATCAAACGACGTGCAGACGGCAAGGCCCGTTTTGTCCGGACTCCAGTCAAGCGAGCTTACCGGCTGCGACGACAATGTACTGCTTTGCAATAACTTCATCTTACCAACTACGCCTTCTTTGATGCCCTCGGAGTCCGTAAGATACCGCTTCTCTGGATATTCGCTGCAAATCAAATACAAAATTAATAATATAGAAAAAAATTTTAATCTAGCGTAATCGAAGTTAGAATGGAATAATCATTGAAATTTGAATGAAAAATTCTAAATATATTATAATAAATTACAAATGTTTAATTTGAAGATTGAAAATTAATTAAAGAATATTTATTACAAAATTTAAGTTGATTTATAAAAAAAAAAAAAAAACTGATGTAATTATATGATAATAGTATGATAATAATCATTAATGATTTCACATTTTGCAGAAGAATCTTTCTTGATATTAAATAAAAATCGCATAGTATTATAAAAGTAATAATCATTTTCTTCAAATATTTTTTGCATGAATAAATAATGAATATTGCTAATATATTAGTTTATTTGTAACAAATATACAAGTTATATTTTAATTAATACAAAAAAAAAGAATTAAAATATCATTTGTATACTTGCCAAAAAAGAAACATTACTAATATAAAAAATAACACAAGAATTGCATCCTTGCATAAAATAGGCGTAATAACTTCAACTCTGCTAATCGGTAGGACTTTATTTGCACGCATAATAGATCAATCAATCAACACCGCGGAAGCCATTCTGCTATTCTATACACGACCGCCATTTTAGCGTTTTTCAGCGTTTTAGAGTTATACGTTTAAACCTATTTTTTTTTTTTTTTTTTTTGAAAAATACTTATTTTATATTAATTGAATCTGTAAAATTTTACTTTATATCGTTGTTTAATTATTTAATAGATAAAATATTAGTTATTTTTATTTTGTATTGATATACATATGGTCGAAATATGAATAATTTTAACAATGTAAACTCATGTATTACTAATACATACAATATTTACAGATAAACTACAGTGAATATTTATATAATAAAAGAATAAAAATATTATTTATATATTTATTCAAACAAAAAAAAAAAAAAAATTACTAATGTAACAAATAGCTTAAAAATGGTAATCTTTTATAAAACAAGTGTAATGGCTTGAATGCTGCTGATTGGTAGGCCTCTATTTGGGCGCTTAATGCATCGGACCAATCAAAAGCGTGGAAGCCATTATGCTTTTCTATACTCGTCCGCCATTTTAGAAGCATTTAAAAGCCATGCGTTGAAATCATTTTTTTTGTTTTTTTAAATAATTAATTAATGACAATTGAATTTGTAAAATTTTACTATATATCATTGCATAAATTTTTAATACATTAAATTTTAGCAATGTTTTTTTTTATCGATGTACGAAATATGAATAATTTTAACGATATAAATTTGTGCATTAATAATATGTACATACAAAATTTACCGATGAAACTATGTACATAATTTTTGCAATAACAATAATAACCGTAGCGCGATTAATTTGTTAAAGACACTTACTATTTCCATAAATATAATGAACCATTTCCACCACCTGTTACAAATAACTCTCTATTCTGCGGAAGATGGCGAACGATCCACACCGTCGATGAGTGTCCCTAAAAACAAAAAAATGAAAATTAACTAAATTACAAAATTAATATCGATATTAGTCATTATTTATTGTAATTAAATGCAAAATAAACTTTAATTAACATAGAACGTTACCTTTTCCGCGAGATAAGCAAAACCCTTTTTGGGATGTTGCGTCCTTAGATCAAACAGATAAATCCTGGATTCAAGAGTAGTGGCAACAAGTTTATTCATGGGGATATCTCGTCTATCGAATTCGACGCAACAAACTCCATGTTTCAAATTGCTTTCCCAGCGTAACGCCATGGCGCGCAAATCGAACATCTTTACGTCGCCATTATTATAACCCGCAGCCACAACGCGCTCTTCGTTATCGCACGAGTTTCCAAAAGCCACGGCCCAGCAGTCTCGGCGAGTTGATCCTTCTTCCGGTTCTAATACCGCCACTGGCCGATCTTTTTGTCGTGGATCCCATACCTGAATAAAAATAATCTTTTTTATTTAAAATTGAAATTTTTATTGCATTTATGAAATAATTAGATATTTTTTATTTCCTTATTTGTATTTTATTTATTATATTATTTAGTGTTAAGATGATAATCTATTAATATTATAAAAACCACATATATATATACACATTAACTTTTCTTTTTTAGCTGACAAAAAATTGCTTTATGTAAAAAAAGAACACGTATCTTTGAATTTGACAGGTCAAACTGAAAGGAAATCGATAAAATATTTATAGTGTATGAAATATTTTCTTGTGCATACTTTTATTTCTTCACTTCCACGTTTGTGAAATAATGTAAAAGCTTTATTGATTACTATTTCAATTAACAAAGTATTTTATCGATTTAATATTTTTAATGTAATAATAGAAATTAGACAGTTTGTTTATTGTATAGGACGCTTATACACATAGGAACGCTTAATTTTCAACCGATGTGTCGTAAATTTATCATTGTATACGCACATCGAAGATACTTTCATTAATTATAGAAAATATGGTTGATAACAAAAAGAGTGTTCTGTGAAAAGAAGACTTTTTTACGAACTTCCGGATTTTTGATAAGCTGATCAGTTTTTTCACCCTAAAATATAATAGCTTGGATTTTATCGAGTTTATCATGGAAATTTGCGTTTTTTACCCTCTAATAATATTTATTCTAAGAAAAAAAAAAAAAAAAAAAATACTTTCATCATGCATAAAATATAACTCACGGAAATTTATTCGGAATTGTAATTTGAAAGCGAAATAAAACTACTTTCCAGCTATCCAATATTAAAAGTGGTTTTATCGCTGTTTGCATCTATTGCGATAACAGACGTAGAAAGGGGTAATTTTGTGTAATGACATGAAATAAAGATGAAATCAGACCTTGACGCTGCCGTCCCGCGAGCCCGTAACGATTTCTGGAGCGCCGCAGCCGATGGAATCGCCGGCCACTCCGTCAATAGCATTGATGATCTCGTTGTGGCCATTCGCACTGTACACGGGTATCGATGGGTCTTCCAAGTCGTAGATATGTAATTTACCCTGAAATAGTAGTGAATGATTAGAGTCTCTTTGTTTTCAATCTTTCGGCAAATTCTATCGTCGGCGCAAAGGCCAATCGTAACTGTAATGGTGGATTCTAAAAGAGGATGACAAAAAAAATTTAGGTATTGTTTAAATTTTTAATAATGTAATAAATTTTTTATTTTCTCTTATTTGTATATAATAAGTTTGAATTTTTATAAAGCTTGATTAAAAGCTTAATTAGTAATTTCTGCATATTGATAAAAATTATTGAAGATAAAAATTATAAATCTAAAATAATAACAAAATAGATTCCTATAAAAAAAAAAAAAAAAAAAAATATCAAATATTTATATTGCCACAAAAACGACTATCATATTTCAGTAGAACTAAGTATATTCTTTTGGGTTACTCATAATCAAACAACATTCTATTTCAATAGATGCCAATGATATTTAACCAGTTAGAGCATGTATAGTATACATATTGATATTGATAGTTATAAGAAATACAATTTATTGACTTCTAAAGACTCGGTATACTACTGATAAATTTAACTTAGAAATATAGAAAGAATTACGTTCACTATCGAATTTTACACAAACTATATATGTATTAACTCTACATTTAGTTTCATCGACGATATTCTCGATTTTTCTACTTTAGATATTATTTAATGAAATTAATAGAACATAAAACCACCGATAATTTTGAAAAATTAAAATTAAAAAATAATATTACACTTGAACTTTATTTAACGTTAAATAATAATACACTAATTTATTTTAAAGTAATTGATAATTGTCTTTATAAATTAATCAAAGTACACAATAAAATCGAGAGTTTTTTTTAACTCTTGATAGAGCTTTTTTTTGTATATAATTTTTTATAAGTTATGTTACAATTTGACTAATATAGAAATGAATTTCGATTTATAAAAATAAATTAAAACGTAATAATAAGGGTAAAAAAATTGTAAGCTACGTAAACAAATTTTATCGTAGAAAAGCTTCATCGATAAATTTAGTAAATAGATCACTTATAATTTATACAATTTATAATTATTTTTTAAATAAAAATATTTATTATCAAGATAAAAATAATGTTATATTTATTAATAATGTGTATTTATTTTTAAATTGCATGAATACATTTATTTTTTTTTTTTTTTTTTTTAAGGAGTTGTACATTTTTATTTATTTCCTTAGCAACTGTTGCAACGATAGCATTTTCTAATTCTATCGATTTCAACAACAAAATAAATGAATTTTTTATTAACTTATATAAAACAAAAAAAAAAAAAAAAAAAAAACCATTTTTATTATTAAATAATTATATTTTCAAAAATAAGATTATTCGAATTCGTTCTTTGTTATAAAATAAAATGTGTATTGAATCAATTTTTTTATTTTAATTTTTAATTTTCCCGCGCAACGTTAATTGTTTTGTCGTCTGGCAACTGTCAAACAATTTCATATGCATCACCTGCTCATTTTCTTTAATAAACATGATTATATTTTCTTAACAACTTCTCATCAATGAAAGTACATTTAGTAAGAATATATACCTTAAAATCTCCAGTAGCCAAAAAACGATCCCTAAGACTAGAAGCCTTAAATGTCCCGCACTTAATAGGATTCGATCTCTCGATGTTCTTGACGAGATTAAGCGCGCCGCTCGACACTTCGTAGATCTGCATAAGGCCGGTCCCACGAGGTCGTGATCCCATAACCACGAATTTCGCACTGCAAGGTATCCATTTAACATCGAATAATGAATAATCTAGCGACTTTTCTATGTGACTGATTATTTGGGGCTGTGAGAGTTTCTCCATGGCGGTCGCCGTTACTCTTGTCACTTGCGATAACGCCGCGTTTTTTTCACTTGTCGAATGCGAAAACGCGCGTGCGCGTACCTGAGCTGCCGCAAGCTTTTGCTTCGTTTTGTTTTTTTTCCACTTCTCTCGTTCTGCACCTCGTCGGCGTTAATCCTGATGCGTGAACATGCGCGCGAGCGCTGTTAAATTTTACGAAGCAAATATGCACGCGAATATTTCACGTAAACAAACGTCAGCGCCGTCTGCTGTGCGTTGCGAAGATGCATGAAAAAACATTGGAGCAGACTACTTCATTTAACATTGGATTTTATTTTGTAGATACCTATACTTTTAATTATAAAATAAATCGCGGAAGCGTAAATATTAAATTTTTTTCATAAATTAACTAACATAACTTTAATAATTGATAATATATTTATCATAATATTTTGTGAATAAATGATTTAGACCATAAAAACTGTAAAAATGAATAAAAATAATATATTTTTCAATAATTAATAGTTTTCATTTATTTACATTTTTCAATAAAAAAATATTCAATAAAAAATTTACAAAAACACTATGTTACAGAAAATAAATGTATTACAATAATTATATTACAAACTTATAATGCTTACTAATTTATTAATTTATTAAAGAATATAATTTAATGGTCAATATCTTCATCGCTTTCAGTTTCCATTTCCTCATTATTTTCTTCATTATCTTCTTGATCTTCCAAATTTTCTTCTGAATTTTCAGAATTTTCTTGATTTTCTTGAACAAAATTTTCTTGATTTTCTGGGTTCTCTACTAGCCCAGACTCATTTCTTGGAGTTATAATTTTTGTTCTAAATTGATGTACATAATTCAAAAGGCGCTTTTCTCCAGATCTATCAAGCTATAAATAATTTTATAAAAATTGAAAAATTTCCTTTTATTTAAAATTTAAACAAAAAATAGAAAACTAAATAGTAATATTACCAATTCTTCAACTTCATCTAATAAATTTAAAATATCATTTTTTAAATTTTGTTCATCTAGTTGTACATCTAGCATTCTTAGAGATTTTATAAGAACATCTAACGAAATTTCAGTGTCAGGATTTAATATCTCTTTTAAAATTATAGATGTTAATTGATTGTGAGTACTATAAGTATTATGAATCGTACAACAAGTAAAACTTATGATAACCTCGCTCACTCTAAGAGCATCAATTTCTTGTAGAGAACTTAATTCAGGTGCATTAGCCAACATTTTTAATGTTGGAAGATATGCTTCTTTTAAAATATTTTGGCTTTCAGATACATTGCTAATATAAAGATTAAAGAAATTTAGGAGACACTGAACCAGAAATGGATTTTCCTTTGTAGTTGGATTATGCCATAAAATTAAAAGTTGTGAAATTAAATGATGACTACTTATACGTTTATGCAGAATCAGTTTGCATAAACCTTCAGTGGCAACAGATTGAAGATTCTGAACCTATGTCATATGATAATCAAAATTGATTGCGCATAATTTTAAAATTAAAGAATTTATATATATATATATATATATATATATATATATATATATATTAATTTATTCAATATTTATTATTGTATTTACCTGATTATCCAATAAGGCAATCAAAACTTTTACTACATTACTAGTATTATCTGTAGGAGATATTTGTTTGTCATTAACATTAGTGTCTTCATCATTGTGAGAATATAAACGTATGGATCTGCTTTTTCTATTGCCATTTCGTTGATTATCATCTTCTTGTGTTATATCAAAGTGTTTAAATCCATATTTAAGTAATAAATCAAAAATTATTTCTGTTGCTGCCACCCATACATCTTCATTTCCAGATTCAGAAATGTATAAGAAATACATCATTAGATATTTTTTAGCTAATTCTTTATCAACATGACAACATAATCCAACGCATTTTAAAGCTAAACTAAGCACTCTGTCATTATTATTTTGGAGCTGAAAAAAATATTAGCAAAAATAGTTACAACTTTGATTTAAAAAATCAATTTATATGTAAATATAATTTTAATAAAATTTATGTACATTAATATTTGGAAGTGCAATACTCTCCATTAAAGTTCTTAACGTGGGTGTTAAAACTGTTACTGTTTTAGATTGCATCATAAAATACATAATTTGTAAACATTGCATCATTGTTTCGGGATCATTTCTTTCTTCGCATACATTTTGTGTTTCAGTTACTTCAGGCTCTTTAGATAAATTATTTATTTCTTCTCTTAATAAATTAATTTTTTCATTCATAGTTTGTGCTGTTGTATAATCTTTACGTTGAATTGCTGAATATTCTTCATCTTCAAGTTCTAATAATTGCATTCCAAGTTTGGCTTTCTAAAATTATTATTTATCAATATTTAAAAGAATTATATTTATTCTATTTATATATGAAATCTTTAATTTATTTAGAATTTAATTGTATATTTAATTTCATAAATATCATTTACGAAATTATTACATTATACAAATACAGTAATATTGAAATTTTTTAACAAATTCCCTGCACATGAAATTTGTATTACCTTCATTTTTTTTTCATGTAGTTCATCTTCTGACATTGGAATAACAACATTAGTTTTCGTTGGCATTCTTATTTCATTAATAACTTCTACCAATAGAGCAATTCTATCAGTTACATCAGGCACGACTTTTTCAAAATACTTTACAATACATTTACTTATTTTTTCAGTGCAGTAATGATTTTGTAATGTATCTAAAATTAATTCTTTTAAATTTTTTCTTCCCATTTCATCTGCTAAATCATAAAACTTAACCATTTCAAACAATTGATGAAGAATAAATTGTTGTGTAATTTGTTCATATTGTTTATTTGGTCTTCCATCAATTAACGTCATAAAACTTTTTATGTATGCACAAAATGGTGATAATTCTGGCATAATTTGATCAAATTCATCTGTACAATTTTCGTTCTTTAAAAATTCAGCTAAGCATCGCCAATATAAAACTATTTCACTTGTTAATTGTTCAACTGGAATGAATTTTGTATTGTCTATAGGTAATTGTTCTATCAGGGATCCTATTTCAGCATTCCTTTTAAAAAAATATATTATATAAATATTTTAAATCTATATCATTAGAAAATTATAAATTTTTAAAATTTTAGAAACCAACTTAAATACGCATGTTAATGCCAAAGAAACTGTTTTTGCTGCATGTTCAGCATCAATTGCTTTTATGAAATTAATATAATTTTTATCGTAATAACGAACCCAAGATGGTATAAGTATCTCTCTGACACATTTTTTTATAACATCAGATCTGTCTTGTAATCCATTGTTAATTAATTGCTCTCTTTGAGAAATTGTTAAAGATTTAACTGTTATCCTACTAATAAACAGATAAGCCATTTTTCGAACAGAATCATCAACATCTCTAGTTCTTTTTATAGCTGCATGTAAAGTTACTTTGTTCTTAGCCATTTTTGATAAAATTACTCTCCTTACTTCAGAACTAGGATCTTTGGCTAAGTGAAACAAATATACATTGATCACAGGACAAGCTTTATTATTTGGTTCTTGCAATCTGTGAAGCGCTATGGCAGCTTGCGCTCTCACTTTAGGAGACTTATCTAATATTCTTTCCATCATACACTGTAAAATTCTATTACACAATTCATCATCTATAGTAGCATTATCGCCCATTGTATCCAATATCATGTTGAGAAAATAACATATCCGAAATCTTACCTAATATAATTGTAATTCAAGTACAATACATCAACAGAATAAAAAATTTTATATATAAAATAAAAATATTAAACATTTATAATTTATTTAAAAATATGATTTTATAAATAACATATTGAATAATTGAAAAAAGGACTAAATATTTGAATATATTACCGTCACTTCTCTTGCACCATGATGTGTTAAAAGGAATTCAAAAATTTGTTCTAGAAACTCACACATTTCTTCATATTCGTCTTCGTTTTCGTTTTGTGTTTTTAAACTGACAGCAAATTTGGCAGCAAAGTGTAATGTATTTTCAACATGTGGATGTTTTTCAATATACAACATGGGTACTCTAAGGTTAGAAATAAATTCTTCTACAAAATGATCAAATTCCATCTGAAATTATTAAAAATAAAAAGAAATTCGATTTACATAATAATTAAATTTTAACATAAATAATAAACTCACTTTTTCGTAGTATTTTCTTAATTTTTTTAAGTGACTTTGATGACACGTTCGATCGTACTGAACAGCTGTGAATATTTCGCTAATTTTATTTGATTCCACTCTAATAGGCATTTTGAAAATGTTTTTGTATTGGTAAAAAATAAAAAACTGATAAAAAATATTTAATTTTGTAAGATTAACGTCGATGCATGTAGAAATACGTTGACAAGTTTTCAAATCCGCCTGCGCGTCGTGGTTTTATTGCAGTTTTATAATTATTACCAACTAAAAAAAGATATATTATAGTATCATACAATAATACTTTAATTGATTATATAAAAATAAAGAATATTTTTAATAACAACATGAATAGTTTTAATATTGGTAAAATATGTATATTTTTATAATAACTTGATATTTTCTTTTTTTATTAAAAGCTCTCATACACGTAAAGACAGGTCGGCTTTTAAAATATTTAATCATTGTTACCAAATCAACGATAAAAAAATAACGTAAACAAATATTTTTAATTTCAATAAAATTAATGATTTATTCTATACATATAATTTCCAATAATAAATATTTTTCAATAAATAATTTCAAAATAAATTTAAACATTTTTAAAACAATTAATATTATTTAAAAATGAATGAATGTAGCGAATATTTTTAAGACGCCATCCCTCTATCGGTGTACTATGGGAAACAACAGTTTAAAATACAAATGTGCAACGGCTGTTGTACAGCACGATTAGGTGTCGAAGTACAGACGCTGGAAGAGAAAAAAACAGCGAGGCGCGTTTAAAATACAGAAATTTTGAGAGTACCAGACACATTTTTGCAAAAGTAGCCGTAATTTTATAAGCGTGAGTGCTATCAATAACGTGTGAGCAAAGATGAATGACACGCGTAACAAGAAGGATAAAAATCAGCACATTCAAGTTTTTGTTCGTGTTAGGTAAGCAATACTTACTTAGATGACCGTTACTGTCATGCATATGCGGAAAATGTCAACCAATGTTGCTAACCAGATTTTTTTTTTATAAATTATTGTTTATTTATAATTTAATTGCATTTTTTATTGATGATGTTAACTCGTATCAATTTTTAAATATTATTGACCAATTTATAATTTTCCATTTTTTGTTTTTGAAAAGTATTCATTAACATTGTGAAAACAAACTGTAAATTGAAATATTAAAATATATCTTAATTATATTATTCAAATATTCACTTTAAATTAAAATTGAAATTATTTCAAATTTATTATTATTGTGTTTGTATTAATTTTATTTTATATATTATTCATAATGTTTTACTTTAATAAACATTTATTTATAAATTAACTCAATTATTTTATTTTATTTTATGATTAAAATTAACTATATTTTTTATTGTTTTTATAAAATATCTAATGAAATTTGTTTTTAAAAGACCAATTAACAGTGCTGAAAAATTGAATAAATCACCAGTGGTTGTTGATATACCATCAAATAAAGAAGTTGTTGTTCGTGAAAGACCACAAGACAAACTTACAAAGAAATTTACATTTGATAAAGTATTTGGGCCTGTATCTAAACAAGTATGCGATAATAAGAATTTTTTAAACGATATTTTAATATCTAAAAAATCTTAAATTATTAATTGATGTTGGTTTTAGATTGATGTTTATAATGCAGTTGTTAGTCCACTTTTGGAAGAGGTTTTGGCAGGGTACAACTGTACTGTGTTTGCCTATGGACAAACTGGTACAGGAAAAACATTTACTATGGAAGGATCCTGTAATGATCCTACCTTGCATTGGCAAGCTGTAAGAATTTTTGAATTAAGTTTAGTTTATAAATGAAATAAAAATTATTAATATATTAAAGAATTTATAAAAAAAAAAAAAATAGTAAAATTAGTAAAATAAATGTATATACCATCTACTAAATATATAATTGATAAAATTAAATTTACTAAAATGCAGAATTTTAATTTATAAAAGTTCAAACTTAGTAATTTATATTAATTGTGTAATCAGTGACTTGAAGGTAGAACAAATTTTTAATAGTATTAAATTATTTTTTTAAAAGTAAATTTTTTTATTTATAAGTGTTTTGAAAATATATTTAATCTTATTAATTAAAATAATAATATTTACATATTTTAATCCTGTACTGCTAAATTCTAATCACTTTTGCAGGATTCCACAGCAGGAATTATACCGCGTGCCTTAAGCCATTTATTTGATGAATTAAGGACATTAGGTGCTCAAGAATATTCTGTTCGTGTTAGTTTTTTAGAATTATATAATGAAGAACTTTTTGATCTTTTATCACCTAATGACGACGCATCTAAAATTAGGTATATTTTAAAAATAAATAAAATCTTAGAAATTTTTTAATTTATTAATGATTTATAATCTGTTTTTAAGAATTTTTGAAGATGCATCTAGAAAAGGTGCAATTATAATTCATGGTTTAGAAGAAGTCACTGTTCATAATAAAAGTGAAGTATATAAAATTCTTGAGAAAGGATCAGAAAAACGTCAGACTGCTGCTACATTAATGAATGCTTATTCTAGGTTTATTTATTATAATTATACTATTAATTGTAAAATAATAATCGTTTAATTTTAAAATATTAATTCATAAATAATTTACTACATTTTAGTCGCTCTCACACAGTATTTTCAATAACTGTACATATAAAAGAAAATACAGTGGATGGTGAAGAGCTCCTTAAAACAGGAAAATTAAATCTAGTTGATTTAGCTGGTAGTGAAAATGTAGGAAGATCAGGTGCTGTTGATAGGCGAGCAAGAGAAGCTGGTAATATTAATCAATCCTTGTTAACTCTTGGTAGAGTTATCACTGCATTGGTAGAACGAGCTCCTCATATACCGTATCGGTGCGTATAGCAATTTTTTTTTGTAATATAAATACAATAAATAATTTATTTGTTATGAAAAAACAAAAAATTTTTTAAATTATAGTGAATCCAAATTGACAAGGCTACTTCAAGAATCACTTGGTGGTCGAACAAAAACATCTATCATAGCTACTATATCCCCGGCCAATATGAATATAGAAGAAACACTCTCTACTTTAGATTATGCATATCGTGCAAAAAATATTACAAATAGACCTGAAATCAATCAAAAATTATCAAAAAAAGCCTTACTAAAAGAATATACTGAAGAGATTGAAAGATTACGACGAGATTTATTAGCAACACGTGAACGTAATGGCGTTTATCTAGCTCATGAAAATTATAATGAAATGCAATCATTAATTGAAGTTCAAAGTAAAGAAATTGAAGAAAAGATCAATCATATCAAAGCATTAGAAGAAACTATGCAAAATAAAGAGGTATTTTTATTATAATTAACTTTTTTATTATAGTTAACTTTTATCATTAACTAATTTTTCAATTTTTTCCATTTTAGAAATTATTTACTGATCTTAAAATAGAATTTGAATCAACAACTAATGCATTACATCAAACAAAAGAAAAATTGGAATCAACAAAAAACGTTTTGTTAACTACAAAACATCAATTAAATGAAACAGCTTATGACAGGGATTTACAAAAGCATTTAGTTGACAAACATGTATCTACAGAAAAAACTCTTTTAAATCAAGCTAAGACTTTGCTAAATGTTGCTGAAACTGCAACAACTGATACGCAAAAATTACATGAAAAAATTAGTCGTAAACAGTAAGTTATATTATTAAATATTTTATTAAATATTAAAGAAAATTACAAGATTGATAAGATTATTTTATATTTAGACGCATCGAAGAGGAAAATCAAAATTTAGGGGAACAATTTAAGCAAGAAATGTTAAGACAGTTTCAACATATTGAAGAAGATTTAGGAAATTACACTCAAGAGTTGATTAATTTCTGTTCTTCACTTAAAGATCAAATAAATTCTGTTATTTCTGAGCAGAACAAAGTAATAGATACAACAGTAAAACATATTTCTGAAGATCTTGTGCAACAAGAAGCTTCAGTATCACACGAATTAACAGAAAACGCTAATAATATAGTAAGTTTTTTTAATATCATAACTTACTAATAGCACAGCTAAACATCATGAAAATATTTTTTAATTATTATAATTTTAATTTTCACAATTATAATTCATAGCATGATGAATATAATTCATGGATACTCAAACACATAGAAATAGCATCGGATATGACGCAAAATGAACGTCAAGCTCTTCAAAATATTGCAATAAAAATATCTCCAAAAATTCGTGAACTTGTTGAAAATAAAATATCTGAAAATTTAAGAGCATTACACAATGAAACATCCTTAAAAATAATTAATCTCAAAAATAATGTCAAAAAATCCGCAGATCAATTTTGTAATACTTTACTCCTTGATCGAGATAATTTAACAAAAGAAATCGATGAAATTAAAAAAACAGTAGAAATTACGATTGAAAATCAAAACCACATTATTCAAAATGAGCAGTCATTTTCAAAGGTTTGTAGTAATTTAATTTTAAGAAAAAATAATCTTTAAAAAAGAAGTATTTTAATTATTAATATAAAATATAAAATTTATAGATGTTTACTGATTTAAAATATCAATTTGAAAACACATGGAAACGATATGAAGACTTTACAGCAGAAAATAAACAAAGCCATACCGTTATTTCCAATAAATTAAATGAAATTTGTGTTAAAAGTAATAACATTAATGAAAATAATCTAAATAATTTTAATAGTAATGTACACCAAGAAAAAGCTATGGAACAACATATTGAAAAAAATCTTGAAGACATTAGAAGTGAAGTATCGTCGGCATTAGAACAGGTATTATAATTTAAGGTTTGGGCATATATTTTTATATATTTATTATATTTTGCACGTTATTAGAGTTTAAAAATATTATTAAAATTGCTTATAGAATTGGAATATAGCAGATAATGTAGTAACTAAATGTGTTAATGTAATTAATCAATTGGAAGGAGATTTAAATATATCTCAGCATGCTTTATCATCTTATAAAAATGTAGTTGAAGCTAATGCTATAGAACTTCAACATAAAACAGAAAAACAAAAGGAATCAATACTTTCTAAAGTTCATGTAAGTTAAAATAAAAATAATCTCAAAATTATTAATACAGTTTAAAAAAAAAAAAATAAAAAGATCTTTAAATAAATGTACATGCTTAGGAATATCACAAAATTATTTCGGACGCCAGCATGTCTCACTCACACTTTATGGAAGAACATCGTACAGCTACTCAAAATAGTGGTAGTGACATGAATTATAAATTAGAAACTCAAACATTAGGATCTTCAGAATGGAGAAATAAAATTGCTTCACAACTTCATTCAACGCATCAAAATGTTGAAAAATTCATCGTAGAAGATTTACGTCGTGACGTTTCAACAGGTCAGTTTAATATTAACATTTTAAAACTTTAAAATATTATTTTTTTCTTAATTATATTAATTATTATTTATTATATTTAGGTACTACCCCTATTCGAAGAGAATTTAATTACCCTCGTAATTTAGTTGCTACATCACCACATGAACAAATTATGAAAAGATTTCGTGAAGTTCGAAAAGCCGTTGAATTCTCTGAAGACGAAGTTTGTATTTAATATCTAATGTTTAACGTTAGTTAGTATTTTCGTGTATATTCAAAACAAAGGACAATTTTTTCAGAGTGATAACACCATAACAGATATGCTATCTCCTACCATTAACAATAGGGACAACAATAGTTTATCGTCTCCGATATCTACAAAAAATAATCATGTAACATCTTCTACGCCACATAGCGATTCCAAAATTAAAATTCCTATGATTTGTAATAATTATAGTTTGATAAAATCTGCTTCAACTTCAGATCTCCCTTTCGCCACAAAAGCTCAACTTGATTCAACCGCTATGTCTGAATCAGAGATCTTAAAGGTATATTAAATTCGAATAAATAAAATTTAGAAATATAAATTAATTATAAATATTTTTAGGATCAAAATAATAAGGAGAATGGAGAAGGATTTATAAAACCTAATAAACTAAGGCCTAAGAGATTATCAAAACTTAAGAATTCAAACAGAAAAGTGCTTGGATCTTATAATTGAACATTTTTAAATAAGTGTAAGATATAAAAGAAAGTTTATAAAAAATAGTATTTTTACTTTCTTTTACATATTGTAAAGTAAAAAGTGAAATTTTTATAACTTTATTAAAGTCACGACGATTTCATTCTTTTTTAATGTTGTAAAACTCTACTTCTTGAGTAGACTACATATATTTTATTAATAGACTTAAAGTTAAAAAAATTGTAATGAGCCGTTTAAAAACGTTTTATAGGTTCGAGTTCGTATATTTATAATTTGTATACAATAAATATGTTTTGGACGCATCGTTATTCTTACGTCAACTTTCTTCGATCAAGAATTTAATTCCATTTGTATTGTGAACATGTTATAACATATGTATTGTTAATGACTGCGGAGGATTTGCGTTTAAGCTTTTTTTTATTTTTCTATTTTTTTTGTTTTTTTTGTTTTTTTTTTTTTTTTTATGATTTTATGTAAAACGTAAGAATGGTTGTTAGAATCGTTTAAAATTTTGCGGTTCAGAAGTATGTATATATTTGTATGTATGCATGAAAACTTGCTTTATGGAAAGTATAATGTAATGAAATATAAACATTATTACACATGCACATCTTATTCATAAAATTTATAGAGATTCTTAATAAAGTTTTCTATGAATCTTAAATTATACTTTTAATAATGTAATAAAATAAAAAAAATGTTTTTATATTAATATGTAAAAATAGTCAGTAATAAAATATTAATAAACTTACTTTTTAATCTTGTAAGTTTGAACTTAGTGGAAATTTTTTAATAAGGAATTTATAATAAATTAATAAAAAATTATTTTTTTTTTTTTTTTTTTTTTTTTTTTTTTTTTTAATTTTCTTATTACTTATAACAAATGTAACATACATATAAGATGTAATATGAAATTAATATTTTTTGTACAGTAATAACATGACAGGCTGCGTGATATATCGAATCTTAAATTCTATATGAAATACCAATAATTATTCAGGATAGATATTTTCTATTATATAGAAAGGCACTTTAATTTTTGTAAGATTATTAAAATAAATTCTACGGTGAAAAATGATGCGTTCATTTACAAAGCACAATACAGTCAATTTCTTTAGCTGATACGACTTTAGCTACAATTTTAATCAAACCGCATAGATAACGAAATATATTCACGTTTAATATTTACAAAATCTATTATAAACGGTTCTGTGCATCGCTCACCACAAAAAAAAAAAAAAAAAAAAAAAAAAACAATGAAAGCACTAATGCCTTCAAGTTTTTAAAATTACAGCGTAATATTAAATAAATAATCTTGTTGCTTTTCAACGGGCAACACGAACAAAACAAATTCATGTAAAAAATGTGAATAAACAAGACTCGTTGAAAAGCAAAGCTGAACTTAATTTATACAATATCCGACAGTGACGGATTTTATATAAAAAAATTCTACGAATAACAAAACCTTGACGCATCTTGACAATTTTTAATTATTCGCATGAAACAATTTTATTTTGTATTAAATTAAAGAAATTGATTAGAGTAATTTATAAAATTCGTAAAATTATTTAAATTTATTAAATAGATTTACAAAATTCTCAACGAAATATCACAATAGTAACATTTGGATACAAATAATTATCTTATATGAAATGTAAAACGAATAAATTAAAATCGTATAAAATATCAATATTATATATTTCTATAATGTTTTCTTTTCTCTTTTTATGTAAAAGGATTAGAAAAAAATCTTAAAATTATTACTTGTTCGAAAACAACATTTCAATTTTATGTATTCTAGTTAAATTTGATGCATCAATGAGATTAACAAATTACATTAATAATTTATGTTCTGTTAGAAAGAGCTTCGACCTCTTCCTTTTATTTTTCTAAAAAATAATCGTCAAGACGCAGCAACGTTAGTTATCGAATGTCGTCGAAAAACGATGGCATTGATAATTCCTTAAACGGGTTCAAGCTATGTATTTGCAACATCGAGCTCGCTACAGATTGTTAACGGATATAATCTGGTTGATCCAGCTGATGAAAGCTGAAACTTTGACGTATACACCGGGTACATCTACTCGGCCGCAGCCGAAGCCCCATGATACCAATCCGGCCAGCTCGTAAAAACCATCATCCTGACATACCAGTGGACCGCCACCATCACCCTATTGTAAGGAATAATATAATTTAAATGTTTTCATTTTCATTTGATAAAATAGTATAATGTAGAATAGTGTTAAAAAATTAATATTCCATTTAACGGATTTGAAAATATGATAACGTTATTATTAAAAAATAATAATACGATAAACTGCAAAACAATAATAACACTGGTATAAAAATACGAGAAATTTAAAAACGTCAATTTGTTTACCTGACACGCATCGTTGCCCTGCTCGCCCCCGGCGCAAAAGCTACTCGCCGGCAAAATGAAAATCTTTTCCGTAACGGCATTAACTTTCCTAATGCATTCCGCGTCGCTCACTATCGGGATCTCCGCCTCACGTACTCTTAACGGAATCGGGCCAGCTGTTTAGAGAAAAAAGTACACGACATCATTTTAGGAAAAACGTTCCACTTACCGAGTACATTTATGTCGCGCTGTACTCGATAATCGACATTGTTCAAAACTGTCTTTAACGAATAATGTAAGATTCAATGAAAATTCAAATAATAGTTAATGAAACGATTGTGTAATTTACAAAATTAATTAATCAAAAACGTCTTTAATATTAAACTTTAATTATTGAAAATACAGACAGTTTTTTTACAAATTCATTCAACCTACATATAGTATACGAAAAAAATTCATTTAAAATAACAAAGAAGGGCTCGTAAGTTAAAAAAAAAAGGAATGTAAAAATAAATAAACGCTTACCCTCGCCCATATAACCGTAACCGGTGACGGTGCACCTTTTACCGGCCGTGTGACTCACTCCCCTTGCCGGCAGACAAACGAGACAAACGCCGTCTTTGAGTTCCGCCTGGCCGTGGAGTTTGAGAAGAGCGATATCGTTATCCAGCGTCTGGCTATTGTGATTGTGATGAATGTAGGTGGTGGCGACGCGGAGCGTCTGTGCCCCCGGACTGCCGTATTTCCGGGTAAGATCGACGTCGCCCACTCGTACGTAGATCGCGTCGCCCGATCTTACGATGCTGCGCGCGGGGATAAATTTGTGAAAACGTTATTGTTGAAAATTCAAGGTAATAATCGTCGATGAAATTCAATTCAAGTAAAATTAAATCAAAAACCGTTTACGTTAAAAATTAAAAATAAGTCCAAGTGAAAGATTTTTCTTACAAGTGAACTATAGGAAAAAAGTTTTTCGACCTATTAAACCTCAAAAACTCATTCAAAATCTTTGAACATGATAAAACGTACTTATCTGTGTGAAGCACATATGCAATAAATAAGCATATAATAATGAAATAAGGAAATAAATAAAAAAAAAAAAAAAAATGTTAACATTTCAAGTTAAAAATAAAACTCACTTAGTGACGCAATGTGCGGCGGTGAGGACCCATTGTGTACCGATAAGCGCACCACCGCATAGATATTGATTTAGGGAATTAATGAGTGCCACCTGCCAGCACCACTCGTTCGCGTCGGCGTCTTCGCCGCCGACAACACGACCGCTTCGGTCGAAATTGCGCGCCTGTATCACCGTTCGCGACGTACCCTTCACGCCGCACACGAATTTGCTGTACACCGGGCTCTTGGGTGTCGTCATTGTCGTCGTCGTCGTCATCGTCGTTAGTAACGGCGTCGTTTCGACTGTAAATTTACGTTAATTTTAAGCGAAATCATTACTATTATTAATATTATTACTATAATATATTGCTAAAATTAA
The DNA here is from genome assembly GCA_949987625.1 of Chalcis sispes. Classification (NCBI taxonomy): domain Eukaryota; kingdom Metazoa; phylum Arthropoda; class Insecta; order Hymenoptera; family Chalcididae; genus Chalcis; species Chalcis sispes. The sequence goes on along the minus strand of OX465097.1, from coordinate 27,010,700 downwards.
CGTGAGATTAACGAAGATAATGAAGATTTGTTAATCCTTTAAAAATATTTAAATAATTTTTAAATAATTTTAATCGATCGGAGATTAAAACTTACACAAAAGACTGGTAGACGGCGATGAGAAGGAAGGACGAGGAGTAATTGCGAAAAATGTGTCGTTTCTATTACTGATAATTGTCTCATTTGAATTATCGGCGTTTATTCCCTGGAATTCTCTAATAACCGATTTCGCTGCGCAACATTGGTGACCCGGCTTTTTACATTTGAAAAGATTCGTCATCTCGGCATTGTCTGTCGATTAAAAATTTATCGATTGAATATCTCATTTATAAATGGCTGTATTATTTAATGTGAATATTATTATTTATAAAGTTCATAATAGATAAATTTTTATACTTTAAATTAAATTTAAATTTATACTTTAATTAATAAAATTGTTCTTACTGAAACAAGTGAACGATAGGTATGATACAATGCACGATCCACGACACTCTGGCCTTGGATCCGGTGGAAGTGCTACGGTTGTCGTCGACGGTCTAGGAGTAGTTGGCTTTGGTTTTGGTTTCCTTGTCTAAATAAATAACAAAAGAATATCGTTAGTTTACGTATTTCAATTATAATTTTTAAGTGCCATTTATTGAAATTTTTTCAAATAAATCTACGTCACTTACCGAAAGACTTTTAGTATTATCACAGCAAGACTGTCCCGAGCCACAGGTGGACGTACGATAAATTATAGTATTCGGCCTTTCGCAAAACGCTAACATTATGTTCATCATACAAAAGCCAGGACAGGCTGGTAATTTTGGTTGTGGTTTTGTCGTAGGTCTTATCGTTGTTGTCGTTTCCTTAAATGAAATATTCAATTTTTAATAATCATTGTAACGACACTTTTTCTGTAGAAAAAAAAAAAAAAAAAAAAAAAAAGAGAGAGAAAAAAAAAAAAGATTTACCTGTTTGATAGCCGGTTCCTTGACGCAGCAATAACTCGAATCTCCGCAATCGGCGTCGGGATCGACGTTCTCGCAAAGCAGAAGGAAGAACGCGCCCACGCACTCGCCCTTGCAAGGTTTCGATGGCTCGGTCGACGTCGGCTCGATCGTCGTCGAGATCGTGGTACTGCTGGTCGTTGACGACGAAGCGGGTCTCGATGCGGCTACGGCCGTGGACGAGGACGAGGGACTCGCCACCGAGGACGTCGTCTCCTCCACGCGGGTTAAGTTCGATTTTGTGCGATCGATCACGAGGAGCTCGGGCGGTGGCGCCTCGCCGAAGAGATCGCGCGACACGCAACACTTGTAGCCCGGCTTGCAGAGCGAGTCGATGTTCAGCAACGCGTCGCAGTAGTTGGCGATGCGCTCGGCCATGCAGATGCCCGAGCAAGTTTTTGCTGTCGAATTTTATTTTGTCGAATTCGATCGTTAATTGTTATTAAAAATATGAATAAATCGCTTATGAAGCCAAAACATTTTTTTTCTTAATAATATTTCTAATAAATTTTAATTTCAAACAAGAAATAATAAATCGAGTATCTTACATAATCGTGTACTTTAACTTTACCGTTTTAATTTTAATAAAAAATAAAATACTTAATTGCAAGCTTAATATATAATTAATGAAACTTACGAGATGATTTATTCGATTCATCATTTTTCTCGTCCTAAAATGATAAAAGAAAGATTATAAATAAATGTTTATTTAAATTAACTATTTTTATTCAAATAATATAAATAATTATTTAAATACGTCTACACGATTTACTAAGCAAATCAAATAAGTAAAAAAAAATTATTGCGAATGAACAATTTATCATATAGATACATAAAATAACCGGTATTTGAAATACACATATATTTGAAATGTAAAATTTTTCCGAAACAGAGCATGTAACCTAGATAACGAGAAAAATAATCATAATATGGTAATTGCACTTAAATAATTAAGGAAACTTAAAAAATTTGCAAATGTACAAACGCACGTTAATTCACAGTTTACCATTTGTCAAAGCTGACTTACCGTGGAAGATTTCGTGTTAGACGTCATGGTAACGGTGGTGGCGAGGACGGCACTGGTCGAAGGCCTCTGCGTGGTGGTGCTCGCGAGAACGGTGACGGGGTTGGTAGCCGGTGTGCTCGGCTGCGTCGGGGTCGTGTTGCCGGCGGGCCGCTGGCTGCTGCTCGCGCTCTCGTGCTCGTGATCGGCGATCTCGTTGGACGACGCGGAAGCGCTCGAGGTGCCGTTTATCGGCGAGTCGATGCAGCAGCGCATACTCGATTGAGGACATTGCACTTCCTCCAGCACCTCGTAACACATCAGGGTGGCGAGCGCGTGGACGCATACTCCCGGGCAGTCCTCGCTGTTCGCCGTGCTCGTTATCGAGTCAAGGAGACCTATTAACCAGAACGTATTAATAAATCTTAATAAATATTGAACTTTTTTTTTATTGATTAAGATTTTTTTAATTCGTATTTTCATAAAAAATATGTTTATTATCTAAATTAGTGTTAATACGAGATTTTGACAACAATATAGGGTATTTTGTCATTTTTAGACTCGATACGTGGAGGATTTCAAATTTTCGTTCGAAAATAAAATTTGAAAAGTGCTCATAACGATTAATATGAATATATTAAAAGTGTATTTATGTTAAATATATATTTTAAATAGTATATGAGAACATACATTATAAGACTGAACTACATACTATATCACACTGTATTCTTGTAATAACCTACTTACAAGAATTCTTTGGCATAAAGATTGTCATTACTTACGAAAATGACATAATATTTAACGTAAGTAAGAATACCATTTTTAAACTCGAGAATTAAAAGCTTGAGAGAAAAAATTATGAAAGACCTTGAGAAGTAGACAACGGTTAAGTTACCGTTGCCTAACAAGCATCAAATACCGGTCTATCTATATGACAATGAAAATATCCCGTCCACGGTATCGATCGTTTCCCAACCATTGAAACTATCATCTCCTCTATCCTTCTATCAACTTTTAAGTTTAATCTCTTCGAAGCGGCACTTTACATCGCCTAACTCACATCACATGTACCGTACTATATTTTCTAATGCTCCTATATCTCGCCCACTACATCTCAGAGTACACGCAAGCACGCTAACTGTATACATGTATACATGTGTGTGAATACCGACCATAATGCTGAGATAAAAAAAAAAAAAAAAAAAAAAAAGATCGATAGAGAGAAAAAGAGAATGAAGAAGCAACGGAAGAGAAGATTTTATGTGCTTATGCGTTATACGTGTGTGAGTATACCAAAAGAGAAGAATTCCTGCATACATAATATCCACCTTGTAAATAGTCCGCAGGATGTCTGAACTTGATCATGACATGAGTCCTTGCATTAATAAGGTTGAATAACCGGTGAATGCGGCCACCACCGTCATGTGTCGTCGCGATTTCTATCGAGGCGACAACAAGTTTTTTTTTTGTCGTGGTAGTAGTAGTAGTAGTAGTAGTAGTAGTAGTAGTAGTAGTAGTAGTAGTAGTAGTAGTAGTAGTAATAGTAGTAGTAGTAGTAGTAGTAGTAGTAGTAGTAGTAGTAGTAGTAGTAGTAGTAATAGTATTAGTAGTAGTAGTAGTAGTAGTAGTAGTAGTAGTAGTAATAGTATTAGTAGTAGTAGTAGTAGTAGTAGTAGTAGTATCTAGTAGGTTTTAAATGTGGCTAAGAAATCTGTAAAACGATTAAATCATCGGCTTATACGCGCGCCTTTTTTTCAAGGAATCGCGTAAAATAATTTGTCTGGTTTTATTCGTTAATGGCTTTATAATTTTTAATGTTTGTTTCTTCGAATTCATTAGGAAAATTGCTACAATAATTGATTGTCGTATTATTTTTTATAAGATATGAATGGTTTTCAAATTTTTAATTATTTTAAATGCGATCAACAAAAATTAAATTTTTTATATTTGAATTTTGGTTTTTTTATTACAATGAAAATTTTTATCTATATAAAAACAAATACCAATTTGGAACTATTCAATTAAACATTTTTATAATTGTTCTTAAAACAACCATGTTATCGAAAATAAAAAGAAATCAGTAAAAAAGAAAGTCTTCCACACAATTTAAATTTTATTTGCTTCCGGGTTGTAAATTTGAAAGCGGCGAATCCAAGACAAATTTGAAAGATTTAATTTTAATATTTATATGAATCTCGGCGAACATAAAGAATTCGTGTGAATGAAAAATCTCCGGTCGCGTTGGCCGATTTTTACAGTTACATCATATATTACAAATGTATACACGTTTATATACGTATTCGTATGCGTGTTTATACGTGTAAGATTATATACATATATCTACGTATTTATAAATTCATTCAACCTACCGCAAGTTCGTTTCGTATTGCCTACATACATTACACCGTGTGGTTTCAGCGCGTCATTCATCTCACCGTCATTATACGATGGAGGCAGCTAAACACACGCCATCAAAATACCCGTTAGAATCGTAAAGAAAAAGAAGAAAAAAAAATGTATTAATAAAATATAATGTAAACAGAGTGATTTACTGGTATTTGAAATTAATGATAAATTATTCCTTACGAGTTTTTTTTTTTGCATTTGCAATTATATGTATATTATTTGTTATTGTATATTGTTAAGATTTTATAAAAATACTTGATTAATTTTTTCCATAAAAGTAATTTTAAGCCGTGACTGAAATATTACTGCAGAGTTACATTCATTATTTAGTCAAAAGTAATTAATAAATTTTAAAAAGTTTTCAAAACAACAATGTATTCGATAAACGATATTAAACCTATATAAAAGATCTTAATCACTCGTATTTTCAGATTAATAAAAAAATTACGGATGTTTTATTTCGCAAACAAACTGCCATAAAAATCTAAACTTAAACTTTTAAAATGCTTTAAATTTATTGCTTCGTTAAAAAAAAAATCCACCCAGAATAAATAAAATTAGCGTAAAAGTGTCTTTGATCGGTCATCGTTTTCCCTCTCGGGTGATATAAGCGCGTCGCGCATAAATGTTATTCGAAACGAAACGTAGTAAAAAAAAAAAAAGGACAAGAAAAATCAGATCACCGGAGCACCGAGGCGCGCTAAAAAATTTTGAGTATTCGTCGCGGTAATAGTCCTGCATGTGACACGCATACGAATCATGAAATCGCGCGTCGCTGCAATGAAAGTTATGGCTGTGTTGTCGAGTAAAACGTCTTGATGCAAAACTTATAAATATTTGCATCGTCGCGATAAAGAGAGAAAACCGAACGCCGAGGATGCGCTTAACGCGATGACGCCTAGCCAGCCCTCCGTGGAATTCGCGCGCGATGCCGCGGTTTCACTTTGCTAGCCGGCATAACGGCACGAAACAAATATAACGGTTGTTAACGAGCCCAACTCGCGCGCGCCCAACCCGTGCGGAGTAGGCGTTAAGACACGTGGGTTTTACTTTGGATTACTATATGCATAATCTTATGAGCGTGTTACGTGGAGACATTCTTTTTTTCTTCCTTTTTTTTTTTTTTTTTTTTTTTTTTTTTTTTTTAATTTTTTCAATATAGATGGTTCGAATGTTAAAAGATATTAGCTTACATGTGACGATAGCACGCGCGAGATAAAAAAAAAATGAATACAAGAACTCAACTCGCATAAGAAAATTTTTTATAAATTATTATAAAAATAATTAAATAAAAATTACAAATGTAAATTAATTCAAATTAATTTGTATTCAATATTATTTCAATTATTTAAAATAGCTTAACTTTTACTCTTATTCTAGGATTTTTCACCGTTGAATCTCATAAATTTTAATTTAAACTTATGCGGGTACATAGCACAACTTTCTTCATTGATTATGAGTATTTTTAGAAATTTTGCTGACAAAAGTCATTAAAATCTGCAATTACGTGACTGAGAAAATTTTTTGTTGGGTTTTTAAAAAAAATTTACGCAATACTATCGATTACTCAAAATTCTTAACTTAGAGATTCTCAAAATTTTTATGAATTTGATACGTATTTAAGTATTATATTTAATATATATATATATATATATATATAAAAGAAAATAATTTTCCAATACATATACAAACCTAATTAAAATGAATACACGATCAATTCCTTCAGTATTAACCTAAATGAATCATCTGTGATACTTTTTTAAATAAACTTAACTGTACTTAATACTTATTAGTGCTTATTATATAAAAATTTGTTTTCATTAATTATAAATTAATTTCCAATAGTACATAAATATACACTTAAATGTAAAAAATTCTTTGCATATGTTTGTATTCTAATTAAGTTAAATAATTATAAACTAAAATTTTATCAAACTTGCTTTAAAAAATGTTTCTACATCATTTTCGTTTAAATTATTTATCAATAAAACAATTTCATATTAAGAATGATAATAATACGTGTGATTACTAACAATATAATATAATTTTAATAAAAGAATTCTTTCTCAAATTTACGAGTATAATTTAAACGGATCGACTCGATGATAACAAATTGCATAAAAATATGCTAATTTGATCACAATTTTCTTAAAACGCATACATTTTTAAATTGAATAATTTCCTTAAATTTTTTTCTCGAACATATGAATTTCATAATGGAATAAAAAGAAAAAAAAATCATCTACGACAATTCGGAATAAGAAAGAAAAAAAAAAACTTGGCAAGGCGAAAGAGAAGATATTCCGTGTATTTCCGATTTGTTTTCACCCGCACGGTATGCACAATTATATATATATATATATATATATATATATATATATATATATATATATATATATATATATGCATACACTTCTACCTCCTGTAATCGAACCTCTCTTTCTTTCTTTCTCTCTTTCTCTCTCGACTAGATATACCGTTGCGTACATATAGTTTTAAGCCGGCCAGCGGCCTTCTTTTGCACCGGTATCATGTGTGTGTGTGTGTATGTATGTATATATATGTATGTGCACGTAAATGTGAAAGAAGCAATGGAAAAGACGAGGTGGTGGAGGAGGAGGAGGAGGAGGAGGAGGAGGAGAGAAGGGAGAAAAGTTACGTTCCCTCCGTCTTACGTCGCTTCTTTCTCTGAGCCCGTCAAGTAAGCGCGAGAAGTGGGCCAGTCGCATCCTTCGAGTTATAACTGTGCCGCGTGTGCGCGAATTTCTATTTCTCGCGAAGCGCGTGCAACTATACACTCCCGCCGGGGCTGCTTCCGGGCTTCTCATCTCTTCTCTTCTTTTTTTCTTCGCTCTTCTCTCTTTTCTTATCGTACGACGAAAACCGCATTTTTCCATAATCGTCGCACGACGCAGGAGGCGCGACCGAAATTTTTACCTCGTGCGCTCGTTTTACGCGCGCGTATACGTAACTCAACTGCATGTTCATCAAAGGAGAGAAGAAAGCGCGCGTGCTTTTTTTTTCTTTCATTTCATTCGTTATAAAAAGTTACGCGGATCGTCCGGTTGGTTTTTATAGCTATTTAGCGCTCTCTGATAGGTATATTTTATTATTTTAATAACTTAAAGAATTGTAATAATGCGTCTTTAATTAAAGTAATTAACATCTATTGACACATTAATAGATAGTAATAACAAATAATTATATACGAAAATCTATATGTAAGAAATTAAATTTCATTTGTACGATATGCCGTTAGGTAATTAACGATAAGATATATGCGTAAAATCAAATTATTCTCAAACGTAAACATTATAATATTTACTTAATCTTTAACAAGACAACAACAATTGTAAAAGGTAATTATCATAATTTAATAATAAATCGAATTAAGTACGATAAACGCGCAATTTTTTAAATTAAAGTATAAATTAAGAGTAAAAATAAAAGAAGGAAAAATTTCTCTCTCGCGACAATTGTGGTATAAAACTAAACGGCCTCTGGACACGAGAAATGCACTGTTAGATTCAACGAAAGTGCCTACGCGAATCTCTCGAGGGCGAGAGTTTATAACGCATCGTTTTCTTGCCGCGATACACGTTTGATTCCATTAACGTGACATTTCTAATGAAAATAATTTTTAAAATAAATTACTCGGATTAGTTTAAGATCGTCGAAAATTTTTATTTATGGATGCATGAAAATTCGTGAACGGCGTTAAAAATTTGAATAAATTTGATTGATCAAATAATGCGATACGTCTATAAACCCTAGTCCCTATAATAGTTTGATATTTTATTTTTACAATAACGTACCAAAAATTTTATTTATTTTTAATAATGCTTAAATTATATAAACTACTCTAATAAAACCGTTAACTTATCAACTCGATTAATGGCTAGTTTTATATTATAAAATCTTTTTGTAAAAACGTAAGACGGAGTTTTAAAAATCGATTAAAAAAAAAAAAAAAAAAAAAAAATGTAATGAAACAATTTACACACCGTAGATGTGTGTAGGTATTCAAACTCACGCGGCTAATTTATGCTTAAACCGGTAAATTTTCAACGCCATCGTATACAAGCAGCGTACGCGGTCGCATTCTTTCCTTACAAATTACATCCTCGTTGTCGTGCACGTATATATATATATATATATATATATATATATGCATTTAAATATTACAAGTAGCATGTATTTATAAATTCTCGAATAAGCATTGGCAGCGAGCGAAGGAAGTAGCCGCGCGCTTTTTCGTCCTAGCCGCGGCTATTTTCTAAATAAGCGACGCGCGGCGCATTTGCGACCTCCTTTGTAAAACCGGGAAGGCCTCTTTTCCTATATGTTACCTGCTCGTTCCATTTCGTAAGCGTATACGAGTGAGCGCGCGGAGAAAAACTAAAGCAACCGCATTCCCGCGCGCAGAAAATAACCCGAGGTTGTTGATGCTTATAAGGTACCGATATATCGCTACGTGACTTACCCGATAGAAAGCTGCCGGCTAGCGAGTCGTCGTCCTGGCCATGAGCGACGTCACCGGCCAACAATAACGCTAGCAGCAGCAGCAGCGCCACGGGCCCCTGCTGCATCCTCCTGCCGATGTCGACGTCGATGCTCTTCGCTTAACACCTACGAGCGCCGGTTATATATTGATTCTCCAACCCCCGATATAACGTCTGCTCCTCCGTTTATTTACGTTGTCTTCCTCGACTTTTTCTATATCGTCGAAAGTAACTTATCCTCTCCTGAATACGGAACACACCAAGCGACAATAGAAAATTTAAGACAATTGTAAAATAAATTTCACATTCGCGATTGCTGGTGAATGATCATAAGCGAGTAAACGAAGACAAAAAATAAAAATGTTGGAAAAAAAAAAAAAAATGCGCAAACGATATAACGGCACGCTAAGAGTTTGGCAACCCCAATCGCGCGCGCTCCAGTGTCATCACCTTACTGACGAACCGACGGTACCCATGGATAACTCGGCCCCCAAGTTGTGGGTCAGGGTGTGCGGCGCTCAAGGTAAAACTCGCCGTTGCCGCCGCCGCCGCCGCCGTCGCTGCCGCAGCTACCGCCGCGTTTCCGAAAGGTGGGAGGTTTACCGGTGAACAAGTGCCTTCTCTCTTTGCATGGATGTTTCCTCCTCTTTCCCTCTCTCTTTAAACGAAGCTGCGAATACCGAGAGTATATATACATACAGGAAGAATCTTTTTGCTGTTTTTCTTCTCTCTCTCTCTCTCTCTCTCTCTCTCTCTCTCTCTCTTCGTCTTTGCTTTCCTTTCCCTTCCTTTCTTCATATACGAGGTCGTCAGTTCTTCGTTTTCCTCGCTTTCTGATTTGTACATACTTAGTGCGACTGTACGCAGAAGCCTGCCGAGAGAAGCCGCGCTGGTCTCTTCTCTCCGTTTTTTGTACCTCCGGATTGTGAGTATACCTGGTGTATTTTCACGATCTTAGAGAGAGAGAGAGAGAGAGAGAGAGAGAGAGAGAGAAAGAGAGAAAAAAGAGAGTGAGAACGATGACTTGTCTCCTTTTTCTCATCTTCAGCCTTTCTCGGTCCACCTGCGTGTATTTCCTTCTCTCTTTATCTTTTTTCTCTTACAATATTGTTGTCGCTCTCCGGTATTCAAGAAACTTATGAAAGAGAAAAAGTAAAGAGAGAAAGAGAAATGAGCGAAACGGAGGTAACGAGCCAGCTACATGTATACTTGCTTACATCGACTTCGATTGCAAAGCTGCGTGTGAGCAAAGAAATGAGAAAAACTTAACTTGATGAATATCGTTGCATTAAAAAGCTTACGGTATATGATAAGAAGCACGATTGAATATGGGTTATTTAATTTGATTTACAACAACTTGGGTAAAAGTTTAAAAATATTAAAGATTTATAACTTTATATTAAGACTAGGCTAATTTTAACGTTATTTAAAAGGGAGATTATAAATTATATTGGCATTTTTTCAGTAATTCATCCCACATGTTATTTATCACACAATTCTTAAATGTTATATTTTTAAAATTTAATAATATTATGAAATTTAGTGAAAAAATATAAAAAAAAAAGGAACAAACAATTTAATTCAAATCATTAAAACTTGTGTATAAATTATTTCGAAATCAAATAACAAATTTGAAAAATATCAAAAAATTTTATCTTCCTCGTTGGTAAAATTTAAATTGATCATCGTAATGAGTAATTTAACTAAATGGGACGTTCCAATGAATTCTTAGTATGTTCCGGAGTCAAGTTTTATTTTTATTTTTTAAATTTGTCAACTTTTAGTTTATATCAAAATAAGATATCATGACAAGCATCGGCTCAAAATATTAATTTTTAAAAAAGTTATGCATGTTTAAAAAAAAAAGAAGTAAAATTTTTAAACTTTTATATCTCAAATACTAATTATCGGAATGACGTAAATTTTTTTTCAATTATGCCAATAATATTTAACTTATAAAATGTATATAATTTGATACAAAATTTTTTTATAAAAACAAGTTACAACCATTTTTTATAAACAAATTGAGTTTTTTAATCGAATAGTACAGGATCCGTATAGGAAACGACCTCCACCGATCGAGTAACCGAACGAAATGTGTTTTTTACGGAATAAAATATGTTAATGAAAGTAACGGTGATGGGTTGCCTAATGAAATCCTGTCAAGGATATTTTTAATTAATAATGTAACAGGTAATTTTTTTTTGATATCTTCACCGATGGAGTAACCAAAAAAATTTAACACTAATTGAAAGTATAAAGTCTATAGAATATGCAAACAAAAAGTTGCCTACCTTTTTCTTGTCAAGGCTATAGGATTCCTTAATTTAAACAGGTGAAATGGAAATGGTACCTTCACCGATTGAGTAACCAAATAAATTATATATCAAAATAAAGATTATATTTTGCGTATTCTAGTGGCAAGGATCTCCAGATCCGACGAATTTCGTAAGACAACTGCTTCAAAGTGTATGTGCGTCTTCCACGAAGCTTCCGTTTAATATATGCCCACACATTTTCAATAGGGTTTGCATCGGGCGACTGCGACGGCCAATCCAATGTAACGATGCCAGATTGAGTCTTCCACTGAGTACAGAGCTTGCTGCGGTGTTTAGGATCGTTGTCCTCCTGCAGAATCCAATCTTCATTTTTTGTGATGAACCATCGTTTGGCAGATGGCAGTAAAGCCTTTTTGTAGATTTTTATCATTTTCTCGGCATTTAGGTTGTCAGTAAAGAGGTGCAAAGTGCCGAATCCCTGCTTTGAGAAGCAGCCCCAAAGATGCACCTTTATTCCATGTTTTACGGTCCGCTGAACAAGCCTATTGGTGGAAGTTGACCAGGCTCGCGTGAGGACAGAACGTGCCCATATAGAACATTTATCAATAAAAATGACATTTTCAAAATCTCTATCAATATTCTCATGCGCCCAAGCGAGTCGCTTTGTCACATGTTTTTCAGTCAGCAGAGGCTTCTTCATTGTGTTGCGCCATTTCAGATGATGAGTACGAAGATGGGTTCGGATAGTTTCGTAGGATATATCTAAACCTTTTGCCATTAATTTTAAATTTTAAGTGTTAAAGCAGGATTCCGCGAAAACAGATTCACTATTCTTTTTTCATCTTTTTTGTTCACTTTTCCTATCGAGCCACGTTCTGGTAAATCATCGACATTTTTAGCCACTTTATATCGCTGTATCCACTTCTGTACAAATGCCTTCGACTTTCTCATATATTTAGCAGCCGCTGATTGCGACATTTTGGGACCTTTCGGGTGGATACAAAGGAACACAGCCTCGTAGCGCGACGCGTACTTAGCACTCATGGCGTTTAACGTGATTCTCTTTCAAAAGATCAACGACAACTGAATTTTTGTTGACAACGAATCAAGGACAAAGCTTTCCTCTATCGGTTCGCGAAGGAATTAGAGCGAAATCTTTCATTACCTGTCGGTGAAGTCGACCACGCTCTTGCTTGACAGACTGCAGTATGTTTATTTTGCAATTACAAACAAAAAAGAACGGGAAAGCAAGTACTTAACCTTCTATTCCCTAAAGAAGAAGCATCGATCGGCCAAATAAGGAGGATAGCAGAAAGTTTAAGTGACGCGGACATACTGTCAAAACTGGATAAACAAACTATTTGTTATCATAAACAATGTTATGCTGCATACCAAATGAAACAAAAACGGTTAACGGAAGAACATGAAGAATCTGATTGGCACAAATATAGACATCTACACAAATTAGCTTTCCACTCAATATCAAATTTTGTTGAAAGTGAGATTATAGGAAATAACCGAGTCATGTTGTTCGCCCAAATATTCTCAAGATATAAAACTCTATAATTAGAGCTTGGAGAACATGAAATAACATACGAAGACATAAAAGATTACAGATTGGAAATGCTTGAAAGGAAATTGTTAACAGCATTCGGTGATAAACTGATTATTGAGGCATCTTCAGGACCGCGTTTTCAAAAAATAATATACAAATCTGACATAGATGTGTCAGTCATAGCTAATGACCTGAAACTTCTGGAAACACAGAATGAGAAGAAATTCGAGGATGTTGCTTATTTTTTGAGAAATAGTGTGAAAAAAATAGACAATCACCCGCTTCCAAGACATTTAACAGCTGAAGCCATTATTCACGGGGAATGTGACATTCCAAAAGAATTATTTAATTTCATGCAGAATCTTATGGTGGGACCAGACATTTCTGGTAAAGATTCTGAAAAAACCGAAATTAAAATAAAGCCTATATGTAGTGACATTATTTATACAGTTACCAAGGGTAAATACGAACCTGCAAAAAAAAAAAACGCCTTTGAAAATCAATGATATAATGGAAATGATCGATGAAGAAAATGGTGATGACGAATCGGCCGAACTCGATAGCAGCTTCACAGATAAAGAATCAGATAAAGAATCAGATTTGTAGTTGTATTCTTGTAATGTACATAAATATTATATATATATATGGCTAAAGTTTTTGTATATAAAATTTTGTATTTCAATTGGTATTGTCCTTAGTATTTAAATAAATGATAATTTAACTCAATACCCAGAGTAAATTTTTTGTGATTATGAATCTTTTCTTTTGATATTAATTCCTTTGCGCGCGCGCGCGTGTGTGTGTGTGTGTGCGCGCACGTACGTGCGTGTGTGTGTGTGCCAAATTTTTGAGACAATAATACAATTTTTATTATTCATATGTAGTATTTATAAAATAAACGAAATTCGCAAGATAAGTATTCGTAAGATATCACTAATATATTTTTCAATAAACATTTTAAATAATTTGTTATACTTCGACACAAAGTAAATCCAAGTATTTCGAAATTACACACTCTCTGTGCATTCGATGTCTAACACCATAATCAAACTATGGAAATTTTGCTATAACTTTTTATACACTTCAAAGTGCATATAATTGGAGTATATTTTCAGTTGCTCCAAAACAACGCTTGAAAATCATACACTGACTTGTCAACCGTACAGAACATGCGCACTCTGTTTCACATGCAAGAAGAGGCGGGGGCTCGTCGCTATAGTGCGTCTTACTCTACCGCATTTGATAGTATGTATAGGCTCTCTCACTCTATCGCACAATTTCAAGCGGCTGATGTAGCGCGAACAGCTTCTACACAGTATGTCGGAAAAGTTCCCGAACTTTTGAAATAAAAAATCGAAAATTACATCTAAAGAAATTTATTCCAGTTAACTTTCAACATAGTCCCCTTCCCTAGATATACACTCATTTGAGCGCTCCATGAGTGATTCGAAGGCTCTCTGGTACTCCTCTGAAGTTATCGCTGTGAGACGCTCGGTGCAAGCCGCTTGAATGCTCGGTACATCTTCAAAAACTCGTCCTTTCAAGGCCATTTTTAGCTTGGGAAATAGGAAAAAGTCGGCTGGAGCCAGATCTGGCGAGTATGGGGCGTGATTGATGCGTGGGATCTGATTTTCGGCAAGATAACGCTTCACAATGTTCGAAGAATGAGCAATTACGCCACGATGTTCAAATTTCTCATCCATCGTAGAGCTTGCACCGGGGTACTAAACACACGTTCACTCGAGCACGTCTATCTCGGCAACTAATGAATGGATACTGGTGAAAAAATTCTCAGACACTCCAGAGGGATGTAGCAACATAGTACCGGTGTTGTCCAAGAGGTGGCGTCACTCGTACAAGCGCTACAAAATAAGTTCGGGAACTTTTCCGACATACTGTGTATGCTGCATCATCCTCTATCGCGCTGGATAGAATGGAGAGTCTCTCTTTCTCACACACTTTCATACGCCTCAATTTTCAAATTTCAACGCCTTACAATCTTGATTTTTGACAGGTTTTTCATAGGTAACCTTATATCATCCTATTCGGAAAAAAATAATCTTTATTTTGATATATAATTTATTTGGTTACTCGATTGGTGAAGGTACCATTTTCATTTCACCTGTTTAAACTAAGCAATCCTATAGCCTTGACAAGAAAAAGGTAGGCAACTCTATGTTTGCATATTCTATAGACTTTATACTTTTAATTAGTGTTAAATTTTTTTCGTTACTCTATCGGTGAAGGTATCAAAAAAGAATTACCTGTTACATTATTAATTAAAAATATCCTTGACAGGATTTCATTAGGCAACCCATCACCGTTACTTTCATTAACATATTTTATTCCGTAAAAAACACATTTCGTTCGGTTACTCGATCGGTGGAGGTCGTTTCCTATACGTATCTTAGACTAAAAGGGCACATACGATTTTCAATTTTTGTCAATTATGTCAAATTAAAGCTTAATCTTTTTTCTTTAATTTAGTAATAAAAAATTTCCGACATTTTAATAGAAAAAAAATTGGAGCCATTTGAAGCCGACGCTCGGACCGTTCACCTCCTTTTTTCGTGGAATCAAAATGGAAATTTTAACATTTATTTTTGCATATTTTATTTTATAACTTATTTTTATCGTGTCTTAAAAAATGGGACTTAGTTATAATACAAGAAACCTACCTGTTCTGATTGTTTTGTTTACTTCCCTATGATACATATGCTCTAGTAACACATCGTTCAATAAGTCCCGAGACTAACAACGAAAACAACATTTTTTTTCAAAAATCATTTTTATTCATCAATATAATCTCCTTTTAGAGTGATACAATCTTTCCAACGCCTTTCCAACATTTATATACCATGTTTATAGAAGGATTTATCCTTTACTTCAAAATAGGCTTCAGTTTCGGCAATGACCTCCTCATTCGAGCCAAATTTTTTTCCCTGGAGCATTTTTTTGAGATCAGCAAAGAGCCAGTAGTCGCTGGGGGCTAAATCTGGCGAATACGGGGGGTGGGGAAGCAAATCAAAGCCCAATTCGTTCAATTTTGCCATTGTTTTCATGGACTTGTGGCATGGTGCATTGTCTTGGTGAAAAAGGATTTTTTTCTTCTTCATGTGCGGTCGTTTTGCTGCGATCTCCTCCTTCAAACGTACCAACAAGTCAATATAATAATCACTGTTGATCGATTTACCTTTTTCCAGGTAGTCAATGAAAATCACGCCATGTGTATCCCAAAAAACAGACGCCATGACTTTGCCAGCAGACTGCTGCGTTTTTGGACGCTTTGGGCGGCTTTCGCCAGCCATGCGCCACTCAGATGATTGCCGATTCGACTCCGGAGTGAAATAATGTATCCATGTTTCATCCATGGTCACGTATCGACGCAGGAAATCCTTTTTATTGCGAGTAAATAGCGATAAACAGCTCTCTGAATCGTCGACTCGTTACTGTTTTTGTTCCACTGAAAGCAATCGCGGCACCCACTTGGAAAAAACCTTTTTCATGCTTAATTTTTCATGAAGGATTGTAAATACACTTCCAAATGATATCTGTGTCATTTCTGCAATCTCACGGACCTTCACTTTGTGATTTTTCATTACAATTTTTAACACTTCACTCACATTTTCCTGTGTAACGGCTTCCAATGGCCTACTCGAACGTTCCGCATCGTTTGTGTCCGTACGACCACGTTTAAACTCAGCATACCAACGACAAATCGTTGGTATGGATGGAGAGGAGTCCGGGTAATGTTTTTCAAGCCATTGCTGGGCTTCTACGGAGTTTTTACCCATTAAAAAACAATGTTTTATCAACACGCGAAACTCGCTTTTTTCCATTTTTCAAACAAATTACAAAGTGACTTTACTCTAACCTCGATAACTCTGCTGTCTGTGATCCGATCGACGTGAAATTTTTACACGTTTCATGTAAAGGTTCGGACTCTATGGAAACGTGGCCAGTTTGGTACTACTAGCACCATCTCTGGGTTAGTCTCGGGACTTATTGAACGATGTGTTATTCTACCTATTTAACTGGAGTCCATAATGTAATTAAATTATATTGCTTTGTAAATTATATTAAATTATAATTAATAATGACTTTAATATTTCCTGGAAACTAAAAACTTATAAGATTTCCTGAAAAAACTAAATACTTATAAATTAACATATGATATTTATAAGAGCATTAGTACAAAAATCAATCATTTTGAAAATAAAGTCAAACTAAAATTTGCAAAAGCAAAAACAGTAACCGGAACGTTAACTCATCACGCCTTTCTACCAGTAAGTAAAGAAAATGTGCAAGAACTTAAAATAAAATTATATTCAAACTCTTTAAACTTTCAAATAAAAAAAACTTGTTGGAGAATAGAGTGAATAATAAATTAATAATTCTTGTAATGTGTAATACGTAAAAAATTGTGATAAAGATAATTTATCATAAATCTTAGAACATCCGAAAAAAGCTTTTATATTATATGTAATTTTTTATAAATTGATAGGTTAGTATTATTTTTACAAATAGATAGTAATAGTTCTTTTGTAACATTATATTTTTTATAAATAGCGATATTGTAATGTTTTATAAGTAGACCCAATTTAATATGGCAAAATATGACTCAAATAATAACAAAATATTAAAGTTATCAATTGATCTACAATACTTTTAATTAAAAAAAAAAAAAAAGCCAGAATAAATAGAAAAAGTATTAGTCTTAGTTTTTAAGTTAATTACTAATTATAAAATAAGATACAGATATAAACTATTGTTGAACATATATCAAATGTAAATAACGTATATAATTGTTATAACTAAATAAAGACTGTTTTCAATGAATCGATAAAAAGGTTTTTTTTTTTTTTTGTATAATAAGATACTATTTATTAAGACACTGAAAAAATAAATTATCAAATAAAATATGTTAAAATGGATATTAAAATCCCAATTTTGATTGAACAAAAAAAAAAAAAAAAATCAATATACTTTGAAATAAGGAAGTAGCTTGAAAAAGTGAACAAAGTACTCCTTAAGCAACCGCCGTACTACATCATAAGGCTAAGTGCGGCGCGGCGCGGTGGGAAGCACCGAGTGTCGACTTCAAATGGTTTTAATTTTTATTTTTATGAAATGTCGAAAAAATTCTTTTTACGAAATTAAAGAAGAAAGATTAGGCTTTAATTTGACATAAAAAAAATTGAAAATCGTATGTGCCCCTCGATTAAAAACTTTATTTGTTTATAAAAAATTGTTGTAACTTTTTTTTATAAAAAAATTTTGTATTAAATTATATACATTTTATAAGTTCAATATTATTGGCGTAATTGAAAAAAAAATTTACGTCATTCCAATAATTAGTATTTGAGATATAATAGTTTAAAAATGTTACTGCTTTTTTTTTTAAACATGCATAACTTTTTTAAAAATTAATATTTTGAGCTGATGCTTGTCATGATATCTTATTTTGATATAAACTAAAAGTTGACAAATTTACAAAAAAAAATAAAACTCGACTCCGAAACATACTAAGAATTCATTGGAACGTTCCAATTATAGAGCTCGCATGCATATTCTGATCTATTTGTAAAAGGTCCCTTGCTTATTGTTTTACACAAACACACACACACACACGCACGCGCGTACGCAAGCACCCCCTCCCCAAAACACACAGACAACCGCACTTACACCCTCATATATTCCCCCTCTGACACACATACACAAACCCATGCCACACTCCATACCCTCCCCCCCCCAACCATACCTACATTCTCACACTCCATACCCCAACATCCACACCCCTACGTCACACCCACACACCTCACATCCCTATACTTCATACCCTCCTCTCACGCACACACACGCACACACACACACACACACACACACACACACGCGCACACACACACACACACATCCTAACACACCTCATCCCTCCCCCCTTACATAAACACACAAACAGACCCGCACGCCACAGATATACCATAGACTTACTATATATGAGATATACTTAGTATATATGAAATATACACACCCACCCCGACACCAACACCAACATACTCACCTACTCACATACACAAATAAAATTTTACGTGACCACGTGATCATGTCATCATGCGAGAAGCGTCGGCCAGTCACATCACGAATAGTTTGCCTTCACTTCCAGACTCTTCTTTTTTTTAAGAGTGGATTGTAATTAACGATATACATCAACGTATTAAATTAATTATTATTATAAAAATGAACATTAAAAACTACTTACTATAGATTTGTATAATACATAATGTATAAAACATCAATTTAATTTTAAACGAATTCAATGTATTATGCTTTTAACTTTTACATTTCTATCCTCTTATTTATAAATTAGAATAAAGAAAATCTTTGAGAATAATAATGAAAAAGTTTTGTATGGAATTAATAAAAAGAAAATAACTATTTTGCTTACCGATTTTCTGTGCTTTATCGTGCAAAATAACGAAAGTGCTTTGCACAAATAAAAAATAGAAAGAAACAAAATAAATCCGTAGCAGCTTAAAAGTAAATTGCAGCTCCTCGGGTATCTCTCTCACTACATCGTATGCGGGTTTTGACGAGCAAGATTTCTTCCTTGCCTTTCCATGCATAATCGCCTTGATATATACGTGAGAGTTCGTGCACCAGATTAGCGGTACTTTGCCGGCAAACGCGTGTGATACCGTACGCATATAAACGCAATCGACAATTTCATGAAAAATCATCTTTCGTCACTGTACGAGAAAATTTTAAACGTTCATCAATGTCTTGTCAATTGAAATTATCAAATCTTGCTTTTATTGTTTCTTAAATTAAATTATAATGATACACTTATTTCCATTTCACAAAGTTTCTAACGTTGGCTTTCAATTACAATTTTTAATTATTTAATAAATAAATGCATAAATAAAAAATTTAATATGTACTATAGTAAAACTGAAGAACCGTCGTGTTTGCCTAATTTAAAGTTTTAGATTCATACGTACTTTTTATGGTCATATGTAAATTTTATAGATAAAATAACTTAACTTACTTTTTTTTTTATTTCAAATAATTATGATTTAAAATATCAAATACAAATTTTTAATAAATATTAAATTTTATTAAATTCAAAATCATATGATATATTGGATAGTCTAAAAAGTATTGAGCCTTTTTTTGTCATTTTTTGATTGAATATTTCTTTTATTTAAAATGGATTTTATTTAAGTACATATTGTCCATTATTATCTATGACCTTTTGCCATTTTTTGGGTAGAGCCATTATTCCATCTATGTAGAACTTCTGTGGTTTATCGTCGAAAAACTTGGCCAAGTGATTTTCACAGTCCCTTTTTGAAGTGAATTTCTTTTCATTAAGGAAGTTTTGCAGAGACCGAAACAAATGGTAGTCTGATGGTGCAAGGCCTGGACTATATGGTGGATGCATCAAAACTTCCCAGCCAAGCTCTGTCAATTTTTGCCGGGTCATCAAAGATGTGTGTGGTCTGGCATTGTCATGATGGAAGACAGCGCCCTTTCTATTGATCAATTCTGGCCGGGTTTTTTGAATTGCTTGTTGCAATCTGGTTAATTGCTGACAGTAAAGAGCCGAATTGAGTGTTTGGCTAGGTTTTAGCACCTCATGATAAACAATTCCCTTCCAATCCCACCATACACACAGCATAACCTTATTTGATGTCAATCCTGGCTTTAAAGTCGTTTGTGATGATTCACCTTTTTTTGACCATGATCTTTTTCGAACGACATTCTCGTATCTTACCCATTTTTCATCGCCCGTAATAATTTGCTTCAAAAATGGCTCGATTTCGTTGCGTTTTATTAGCATTTCGCAAATGGAAATTCGGTCGATCAAATTTTTTTGTGTTAATTCATGCGGCACCCAAACTTCTTTGTATATCCAGCCTTACGCAAATGGTTCAAAACTGTTTGGTGATAGATATTCAGTTCCTTAGCAATGTCATGGCTGCTTATGTGTCGGTCTTCTATTTTTTGTAAGATTTCATCGACTTTTTCAGTGATTGGTCGACCTGAGCGAGGTGCATCTTTGACATCAAAATTTCCCGAACGAAAGCGAGCGAACCATCTCTTGGCTGTGGCTTTTGATAAAGTATCTTGACCGTAGACACCACAAATTTTTTCACGAGCCTGCGATGCATTCTCACCTTGATCGTAGTGGTATTGTAAAATATAACGAATTTTTTCAGAAATTTTACTCATTTTTAAATGAATACAACTTTTGACACGAATGACGAAATACAAAACTGTCCATATGAAAATTGTAGACTGGAATGTCACCTTTCAAACGCATGTCAGTTTGATTCAATCTGATTAGTATTGCCCGATATATGACAATGAACACCATCTAGTGACAAAAAAGGCTCAATACTTTTTAGACTATCCAATATTTAAATAAAAAGATAAATGATTTATTATGATAAAATTATATTTTTGAATAATTTAAGCTGATAACCCCCACTCCTCCGCACAGTTGGAAACTCACGCCGAGTAAGTTGGCGCGCTACCGCTAGATGACGACGCCAATTTTTACAACCCTCTAATAAGAAAGTATAGGGTGAGTGTATATACAGGGTGACAAATGGGAAGTTGCCTAAAGTATATGCATCTCTTTCCTCCTCTACTGTATCGTATAAGGCTGGGCCCACGTAGGTACATTCTAGAATGTTGTCAGTTTCTATTGAGACGCCGTAAAGAGCAATACGTGTACTTTAAGATGTGTAACCTTAGGAACAAAGAAAAGGTGTATCTCATCGAGTGCTTTTATTCTAGAGGTAAAAACTATACTGAAGCGTATAGAGGTTTTCGTACTAAGTTTGGAAGTAAAAGAGTAGCCAGTCAAAATACTCATAAGAGGTAAGAATGAAAAAAATTATATTTGACTTTATCGTATGACCGCATTTTTTAATAAAGTTTTCAAATTTTTTTTTACTTTCTCAGAGTAATTGATAACTTCATCAATTATTATACTCTTGACGATCGTCGTCATGATCTTCCTGGTCCTTCATACACAGTTACAACAGAAGATAAGGTTACCGAGGTCCAAGAACATTTCAAGAATAATCCAACGGATTCAATAAGAAAAGCTGCAGCAGCTTTAAAACTGAATCGAGAGACACTAAGATTAGTAATAAAAAATTTCATAAAGTTACACCCTTACAAAATTTTTTCCTTTAGCTAAGAAACGTGGATTAGTCAGGAACTATTATTTTATGCAAGATCGTGCTACGCACCATAGAACTCAAGAGTTATTTAAAGCTATTTACGAAGTTTATGATAAACGCGTAATCGGTTTAGGATATCCCAAAGTTGCACACGCAGGTATAGAATTGCCTCCTTATTCACCGGACATAAACCCGTATGATTTCTTCTTATGGGGCTACCTGAAAGATTACTGTTATGCGGAAAAACCCAACATCAAAGATGATTTGAGAGAAGCTATTAGAAAAGGAATTTCTAGTATTTTTTCATCTAAAATTGAACAAGTTTTTCATAGTTTCTAAAAACGGCTTGATTATTGTACAAGTTCAGATGGGGATCACTTCGAAAATATTTACCATTAATAGTTATTCCCTAGCCAGGTTTTGTTATTTTTAAAAAAATGTAATATGTGTCTGTTGAAAATGTTCGATTAAACTGAAACCTATTTCAAATAAAAATGACCACTTTACTGATTTAATATGTATTTTTATTATTTTTTTCCCTGCACTAATCTCAAAATTATAAGTGATTACTTTAGGCAACTTTCCATTTGTCACCCTGTATAAGTAGGTCCCTCGTCAACGTCAGGTCGGCTCTCCTTCCGAGTTCTCTCTTGTTCGTAAATTCTGAGGAGGATAAAGCAAAAGGAATAAATGGAAAAGTAATAAAAGTAATAAATGGTGATTGGATCAAGCCCCTTTTCTCCCTTGCAGACATTAAATTTTTTTATACATTGTAAAGTCTTCATTGTTTTCTAAGGTAGCTATTCTCCAGTTCTACAAGCTGGTTAGCGAAGCAGCGAACACCAGACCAGCCTTTTGCAGCTTGTCGAAATGGCGCAAACGGATCATCCCTTCTACACATAAACCTGAGCTTGTTCACCGCGGTGCTATTGTGGTTATAGCGTCGTAGAGTTGGCATACAGCCAACACTGCCATCCTCTAGGCCCGGTAAGGGCTAGGAGGAGGACTTGTCCTCCGCCCACCGGATTACGAGCTTCGACTCATCGCGGCGTCTACTGTAAGAGTATCGTCATTTGCAGGCTAATAGAGAGCTATGTGTGAGTCCGGTTTTCCACCTACCGTTTTTTTTAAGTTTTTTTTTAAGTTTCTTAAATCGCGACGCTAAGTTCCTCATGTCCTTGCGCTTGGAATGTCGTAAACATAGCACAAAAGCTATCCCCCAAGCTCTTACAAAAGCTAGGTAGACGAGTGCTAAGTCCCACCATGATACATATATAAAATAAATGGTTATATTAAAGTTAATTTTTTATTAGAAAATAATTAAGTATGTACAATTCGTTATAAATATTAGAAATTAATGTATCAGAGAAAGAGGCAACGGTATTGTTTTGGACGGTTTGAGCTACATCTTTTTAACCAATTAACTAAAAATTAATATTTTTTTTTAATTTTCAAAAAAGTCCTTTCAAAGACAGTTTATACGAAAATATTGTTTGGAAAAAATATTTCATAATCTTTAACTGTTGATAAAAGTGACATAATGAAAGTCTGACTGCACTAAGAATATAACGTTAATATATTAAATATAACGTTAATTCAAAATTTATTTAAGTATAATACCCAGATCAACAGGATCTATTAATTTATATTTAAGGATAGACTCTATAAACCACTTTAAGGGTAAAGTTTTCAAAACTTTCATATTAAAAATTATTCTATTTGAATTTAAATTAGAAGTTGAATTATCAGGAATGTAAATTATATAATGCGTACATTTATGTAAAGAATGCTTAGAATTATGCGCAACATAAAAAGGACTCAATACACCTTGAATATCTTCTGGTTTAGGTTCTCTTGTTAATATAGTACCGTCACCAGCACTAACAAGCTTCATCAAATCTTCCTTTGTAATACTCATCCCATCATATTGAATGTAATTAAAGTTTTTAATAGCAAAGTAGAAGTAACAATTATTAAATAGTTTAGGATTCTGAAAATATCAAATATAATTAATAAAACCTTATACAATTTTAATTAAATTATAAACTTACAAATTTATACCTGTCTTTCTAAATTTTCTCTGGAACGAATAAAGCCATCATCTACTTGAGGAGGATTTACTTCAAAAAGATTCAGATCTTCTGTTGTAATATTTTCACTATCCATAAGTATTGGCAAACCTATAGATAACAAGAATTATGAATATTGAACTTAAATTGTAAATTGTAATATTTGAAAACTCACAGTCACTATTAATTAACCATTTTCCATACAAAATAGTAAGTAATACGTCAAAGGATAAATTTATACTGCCACTTGAATCTACATCAATTATCACATGGCTCACCGAATGACTATAAAATATAATTTAATTTTTATGTTTTTCAAGTACAATATTATGTAAATAATATATTTCAAATAAATAATTTTATTACCTAAGATTATTAACAATTTTTAATTTTTTTTCAGTACATAATTTAAAGAGAAGTTTACGATTTTTTTGTTTTAAATTTGAACCATATAAAACAATTTTTGATTCATTACTTGTACAATTTAATGATTTATCTAAATCTAAAGTTTTATTAGATTCAGAGATGTCTGAATTACTTTCTTCGAAGTTTTGTAAATTTTTGAATAGATTAGACATGATTTTTGATTTGCAATAATCCCTTTTAAACAAATATAATTAATATTTGAATTTTAATATCTTTGAAAAATAAAATATTATACGATCTTTTTTATGTACTAACTTTGGTTTTTTCCCTACATTATCATAAACTTTGTTATTTGCATTAAAATTTATTAATAACGAAACTATATTTGAATTATCAATCATTACTGCTTCATGTAAAGCTGTTCTATTATCATAACCATGCAGATCAGGCAATGCTCCAGCTTTTAAAAGAAGTTCACATACTTCATAAAATCCATAACTTGCTGCTTCTTGCTAATGGAAACAAATCAACTTATAGTGTCATAATAAAATTTAGAATTGGAATTAAATATAATAAGTATTACCAGTGGTGTCCAGCCTGCATTATCCTTTGTATTAGGATTCGCTCCAGCTTCTAATAAATTTTGTACTCGGTCCACATTGTTCTATAATTATAATATAAATTGAATAAAATGTTTAAATTAAAATTAATAAAAAATTAAATAACCTACAGAACGGCAAGCTATGTGTAAAGTAGTTTCGCCTTTAAAATTTTTCTTGTTAATATTTTTTAAATTAGTTTCTTTAATTCTTCCTTTAGATGTACTTTTACTTGTAACAGATTCACATTTAGAAGTATATAAAGTTTCATTTAACGATTTACTGATTTTATTAACTGTTTGTTCTTTAGTATTTATTTTATCTCCGTTTTGACTATATTTAATTGTTTTAGTTTCTGATAAATTATTTGTACTGTTGCTATACAATTAAAATATATGAATATTTATATATTACTGTTCAAATATAAATTTGAAATTTAAGAAATGTTAATATGCTTACGTTAATCCTACTGTTTTGGCAATAACATTTAAATTAAGTAATAAATCATTCATTGCAGTATCAGAATAAATATCTGACACTTCACCTGGTATTTTGCATTGAACACATTCAGTCTTTATTCCAATACATTTTCTACAAGCATAATGTCCACAATTTAAAAATTGTTGAGGATTTTTGAGTTGCTGTTGGCTGGATGATTTAATTATATAAAAAAAATTTTGAATAAATACATAAGTACATCTGGAGTAGAAAGAAATATTAAATAAATATATTTACCATTTTTTACAGGTTAGTATTCGAAAAAAATCGTCTATAGCTTTATGTGTTTCTATCCATATTGTATCGGTATCCATATTTTATTGTTTTTCATTAATCTATTTTTGTATAAATAATTTTTATATTAGAGAATTATCTTTTATTAATCAATGTTATATACAATTTTTTGCGTTTCCAAAACTATGTACATAATATTGATTACAATCTTGAATAAGAAATTTCGCGCGCTTTTGTTGTGTTTTTCTAATCATCAGAACTTGTAAACACTATAGAGACAAGCCTGTTACCAATAGTTAACATAAATTACCCCTACGTTTTAAATAAATTCGAAACTAAAGTTAAATAATCAAGATTTAATGAAATTTATTGTTTTACTTTTAATAAAAATGAATACTTATTAATGGAAAAAAATAAAACTTATTTTAAAAAAGAAAATATTTATTTATTATATTAGTAATTGCACATTGTAATTTTGTATTTATTTTGTACACATTAATGAAATGTGTATATAAAATTTATATTTTTTAAAATTTTATAATTGATAAATTTTTTTATAAAATTTATAAAACTTATTCTAAAAGTAAAAACATATTTAATTAATTATATCTATATATTCTTCACTATCAATAGTATTCTTGACTGTTGTAGATTGGTCAACTGAATCTTTAATGTTTTCACAATATCCATTAGTTATACTATTTTGTGAATCACAAACATTAACATTAGTATTCTTTTGTAAATTTTTTATCATATTTATTACATTCTCAAGATTCTTATTTGTATTAACTCTGGTATTTCTATCATTAATTATTTTTCCATTATTACTCTGACTATTCTCATTTACATTATTTACTTTTTTGGCATTATTTTGTTGGTCATTCTCTGATTTAATTTCTCTATCACAATATAATAGTTCTTTTATTTCTTCTTTTGTGCAATAATCTCTATAACCAAATAGAAAAATTTAAATTTAAATTATTAAGTTAAAAGTAAAAGATTGTATAAAAATAAAAAAATTAAATCTAATGAATAAATATAACTTTTTTTAATAGAATTTTATGTATATTTTAAATTTACAAAATGTAGTATTTTCAAATTAATAAACTAAATTTCAAAATAATATATTTTTGCTGATTATTTTATAATATATTTATAGCAGTTTAATATACTAAATCAAAAATCTTATTAACTTACATTGGCCTGTTTCCTTGATTATCAATTAAATTTTTTTTAGCATTATATTTTAAGAGTAATTTTACTATATCTATATTGTTATTTTTAGCTGCTTCATGTAAAGCTGTTCTTTTATCATAGCCAGTTTGATTAGGATTGGCTCTTGCTTTTAATAACATGTTTGTTATTTCAAGGAAATTATAGTCTACACTTTCTTGCTACAAGAATTTAGCTTACATTAGATTATTAAATTAATTAAAAGCTAAAGTAAAAACAGTTTTAAATATTAGTAATTACCAATGGTGTCCAGAGAGCATTACAGCAAATGTTTGGATCTGCACCTTTATCTAACAACTTTTTGACTAATCCTATGTTCCCCTGAAATATACGTAAACATATTAATATACTATAGAATAATATTGTAAAACTATGCAATAAAAAATTTACTTTTTTACACGCAGATTGTAATGGTGTTTCCCCAAGATAATTTCTTTTATTAATATTTTTAGGAACACGGATATTTTGATTAATTTCTTTATTTTTTTTTTTTTCTAAATTTTCATTATCGCTGCTACTTTTATTTATTTTCTGTTTTTTCATATTTAAATGTTCATTTGGAGAGTGATTTAAAGATCTTTTTTTTTCTAAATTATTTAAACTTGTATTGTTTACTGAAACTTCAAATTCTATACTTTCTATCTTTTCATTGAGGTATTTTTTTTCATGTCTTGAAGTTATATTTTCAGAATCTTGCCTGAAATTATACAACATATTAAACATAAATATAAAATTATATAAAAATTTTAAATCTACCTACTGAAAGCCAACTTCATTAGCTATTAAGCAACAAGCTTTTATTATTTTTTCTATCGTGCTATCTTTTACAATATTATCTCTTCCACAAGGTACTTGACACTCATTGCAAATATTTTTATTATTTATGCATGAAATGCAAGAAAAGTGACCACATATTAAAAATTGTTGAGGATCATGTAAACTTTTTTTACTGAAAAAAAAATTTATAAAAAACAATTTTTGTACTATAAAAATATACTATGATCATAAAAATGTGCATAATGATAAATTATTTTCATACCATTTTGAACAACTTAAAATAACTAAAAGTTCTTTAAGAGCTTTACACGTATTCATCCATGTATTATTCATTATTAAAGTTTTCTTAAAATGCTTCATTATCATAATAAATCATTGTAAATTTAAAAAATGATAGAAATTGGATCTCGCGGGAAATTACTGTAAACAAAGCCGAGGTCACTTCTCTGTCAGTTACTATTGTTTAAAAAACTAGAAAATTGGGGTTAGGTTTTGGGCGAGGCTTGTGTAAGTTTGTTCATATTAATGAAAATACTTTTATTAAAAAATTAAATATTAAAATAAAAAAATGTGCCTTAAATAACATAAAACGCATAAATGAATTTCAAAAAGATAAAATAAATATCTATGAATTTCTATTTTTTTATAATAAATTTTTATTTTTTTTTAATGTTTTCTTACATTTGATATTATAATAGTATAAATTTAAAATTTTTACATTAGTGCCGCCAATACATAAAACGTAATAAACTAAACGAACCGACTTTAAGAGAGTTCCTCAGCAAAACAGTAGGAATTCAAAGTCGACTGTAGCGCCAAAATTAAAAACTTTCTGTACTGATTTGAGCGTCTACTAAAAATCTAAAATAAATTTAACGGCATTATTACGTTATTCAACAGGTGGCTACGCTCCGTTACAGCGATTTATTAATTTGTCATTATTAATGACAAAATAAGTTTTTTCAAATGCAGCTCCTAGCGAGTTGAATTGCCTCTAGCAGACGACATTAAATCATAATTTTCTTTCATTTAAGTTAACTTAAATTAAAATTATTTATTATGATATGAGAGTGTAGCCACCTGTAAAATTGCCTAAGCTTTCATTTAAATTATTTGTAATATAATAAAACATTAAATAAATGCGTAATCCGTCGGAAAAAATCGTTTCCTTCTTGGAAGTTCAAAACGTCACAGGTAGCGTACCAATCGTAGTGAGGAGTCCTCTTAAGAAAAGAGGTTAAGATTACAGTGCATCCTGTCTTATGTATCTGAAAACACGTGCGTTCAACATATCGAACATAAAAACATAATAAAAATTTTGTTTTTGAATTTATTAACAAAATGAAAACAGAAGAAGAATTCTCCAATACAAACGAAGATGAAGAAGAGAATGAAATTTTTAATGTCAAGAAGAAAAAAACCGGAAAAAAATCAGGCAAATCTGGCGGTTTTCAAGCCATGGGATTGAGTTATCCAGTTTTAAAAGGAATTTTAAAACGTGGATATAAAATACCGACACCAATTCAACGAAAAGTCAGTTGAATAATGATCAAAAAATTAATATTTGTTTATTTATTTGATTCTTTTTTAATTTAACACTGTACATTATTAATTATAGACTATACCATTATCTCTTGATAATAGAGATGTTGTTGCAATGGCTCGCACTGGAAGTGGTAAAACTGCTTGCTTTTTAATACCTATTTTTGAAAAATTAAAAGCAAGGCAAGCTAAATCTGGAGCACGAGCTTTAATTCTTTCACCAACAAGAGAATTAGCACTTCAAACATCAAAGTTTATAAAGGAGTTAGGAAGGTTTACAGATTTAAAATCAGCTGTGATTTTGGGTGGAGATAGTATGGATAGTCAATTTTCTGCTATTCATGGAAGCCCAGATATTTTGGTAGCAACTCCTGGACGTTTTCTTCACATTTGTGTCGAGATGGATCTAAATCTAAAAAGCATTGAATTTGTAGTATATGATGAAGCTGATAGGTTTGTGTACATATTGTGTATATACATGTGCTTGTGTATATATATATTGAAATTTTGAATCTAATTAATATTTTTAAATTGTCAAAATTATTTATAATTTAGGTTGTTTGAAATGGGATTTGGAGAACAAATTCAAGAAATAGCAAATAGATTACCAGAAAGAAGACAAACATTATTATTTTCAGCAACGTTACCAAAAGTATTGGTAGATTTTGCAAAAGCAGGACTTACAAGTCCTGTTCTTATACGTCTTGATGTTGAAAGTAAATTGCCTGATGAATTAAAACTTTGTTTTATAACATGTAGACCAGAAGAAAAGTTAGCTGTTTTAATGTGCCTCTTGAAACATGTTATAAAACCTGAACACCAAACTGTGATTTTTGCTGCTACTATGCATCATGTTGAATATATACATCAAGTAAACTATTTTAATTTTAATGCTGTATCTTATAGTTTGAAATGATTAAAATTTTTCATTAAAATTTATTAAAATTATTTACAGATTCTTGATAAAGCTGGAATATTAAATACTTTTATATATTCTAATTTAGATCCATCAGCTCGTAAAATAAATGCTGCTAAATTTCAAAATGGAAAAGTTAAAGTTCTTATAGTAACAGATGTCGCTGCAAGAGGAATTGACATTCCACATTTAGATAATGTTATTAATTTTAATTTTCCAGCAACAAGTAAACTATTTGTTCATAGAGTTGGTTAGTTAATTAATATGTGTTATTTTTAAATATTAATAATTTAAAATCATCATATAATAATATTTTTTGTTTTTATCTAATATCAATTTTATTTAAACAGGGAGATGTGCTCGTGCTGGTAGAAGTGGTATAGCTTATAACATAGTTGCTCCCGATGAATATGCTTATTTATTAGATTTACATTTGTTTCTTGGGCGCTCGTTTAATATAGTTCCAACATCTGGTGCAGAAAACGTTCCAGAAGAAGCAATAGGAAAAATGCCACAATCAATGATTGAAGATGAATTATCCGAATTAATATCTTGGCACGAAAATATCACTGATATTGTAAGATAATAAAAATTAAAATGAAAATTTTTTAAGAAAAATTAATTTCTATTTTAATAAATATTTTTCAGTTTAATATGCAAAATGTATGTAATAATGCATACCAACAATATGTCAGATCTAGACCACCAGCATCTGCAGAAAGTAATAAAAGAGTAAAAGAATTAAATATTTCGATTGCTGGTATACTGCCAGAATTTAGAAATTATAATAATGCAGCAAGTGATTTAATTTCAAAAATGAAAAATTATAGGCCTCGCGGGGTAACGTTTATAACATTAAAATCCTATTAAAAAAAAAAAAAAAGAATTTGTTTAATATGTTTCATAAATACCTGATTATTATTTTCTAGACAATATTTGAAATAGTTGCAAAACCTTCTTCAGTAGATTACAAAGTTATGAAAGAAAAACGAGCGTTTCACAAAAATAATATTATGAATCATCATAAAAAAATCGAAGAAAGAGAAAACCAGATTGCAAATTGTAATTTTTTAATTTATTTTTCAAAAATGTACAAAAAGAATATGTTTTGAAATTAAATATGTTTAGGTAAAGTTAAAAACTCACATCTTCCGTCGAGTAGTGTTGATGAGATTAATGCCGCCTTTAGTGAAGTTATAACTCCAAAAAAAAGAAAAATGGACAATTTATATAAAAAAGAAAAAAAGAAGAAACTAAAAGTACTTAAGGATGATGAATTTTATATACCATACGTAGCACCAGATAAACATACTGAAGATGGGTAATTGAAAATCTTAAAATTCTCAAGTAGATTATTACATAAACATATGAATAAATTGATTTAAAAATTTTAGTTTAGCTATAAATAGTTTTGGCACAGAAGCAGAAAAGGCTGTAATAGATTTTACTGCTGATAATGAAGATTCAAGAAAACTTCAAACACAAATAAAAAAATGGGATCGTAAAAAGAAAAAAATGATCACAATTAATAACGTAAAAACTAGAATAAAATACATTTTTTTTTAATTTATAAAATCATATTAATATATCACTTGTTTTATTTACTTTTAGAATTCTAAGGTTGGAAAAATTCGAACAGAATCAGGTGCTTGGATTCCGGCAACATATAAAACCAAAAGGTATTCACAGTGGAAAGAAAAGAATAAAGTTGGTTCACTAGAAGACGAAGATTATGATGAAGAAACAATGTCTCAAATACAAAAATGTAAGTTTTATTTATTATTTAATATTTATTATTACTATTTATTTATTACTAGTCACGTATTTTAATTAATTAAATTTAAAATTAATTTTTTAATAAGGTATGAATGTTATAATATATCTATGTCGTTATTTAACAAATATTTTTATCATAATTATTTTTAAATTTATCAAAACCTATTTATTTTCAAATATTTTCATAATTGCGAAATTTTTAACATAAACTTTATAAATTAAACATTTTTCTGTACTATGTATAAATTTATAAACATTAATTATATGAGTATTGATTTTATTTAAATACTTTTATGTAACTCGTTCGGTTAATCTGGTAATTATTAAGCTCCACATTTTTCGGTTTTAAGTATAAAAGAATAATAAAAATATAGTGTAAATGCGGTGATTGACTTGTTAAATGGTCGATTAATTAATATTTTGCTAATAAAAGTTTTTTTAGATCATTTCAAAATGCTATATATATATATATATATATATATATATATATATATATATATATATAGTTTTATAAACTTTAATTTTGAATATATTAGAATAAATTTTTTCATTAAAAAATTATGTCTCTTTACTATAAAAATAATTATTCATCAATTTTTTTTAATTCATGTATACCTTTTAATGTTGATCTTACTTATAAGTTTGTATATTTTAATAATCATTAAAATTGACATTATTATAATTTTTTTGTGCGTTTGTATTTTTCCGCATTTAATTTTTGGCATGGCTTGTTTAAAACTTAAGGGTATGGTTTATTTTTATCCTTACGCGTTTATGGCTGTAACTACAAATTGGATTAGGTAAAGTATGATTCGCTTGTTAAGCGCAGGAAGAGAGTCATTGATCTATCAGTAAATGTACGTAGCGTTGTATAAATGTCTTTCTTTTTACTGCGCCATGAACAATTGTGTTTTATCACAGTCGTGTAGTTGATACATGTATCAAAAAAATAATTAATATTAAGTGATTAATTGATAAGTTCATTAATCAATTGGATATTAATGTAATATTAATATACATGTAAATTGAAATTATGATGATACAATTTAAAATTCGTAAAAGTAATGTACTCTTCATTATTTAATACAATTTTAAACATCTATAAATTAATAAGCTATGAAAAATACGTAACAAAGCACATGGTTAATTGTGTTTTTCGCGAAATTTTTTTCAATAAATATATTTTGCAAAAGTAATCTCTTATTTTATATAAATACTATTAATTTTATCTTAATTTTTATCACTAATAATTGATTAATTTAATGGATAAAAAAAAAAAAAAAAAAAAAAAAAAAAAAAAAAAAAAAAAAAAAAAAAAAAAGATTTTCAAGAAAAAAAAAACAACAAAGTTAACGTGTTCAGTGTACATTTTATAAAAAATAATATTCATTTCGTAATGTTGTTTTAAAAAATGTTAAGTAAACTGTTATTTGCAGTGCAAACAACGCCAAATACACATTGGGCGAAACACAATCAGAAATTAAAAGAAAAAATGAAAGTTAAGAGTGAGCTTAAGAGGCCAGAACAGATATTGAAAGCCCGTGAAATTGCAGAGAGGAAGAAAAAAAGGAATGGCCGTAAAAGAGGAGCTGGCAGTAGAGGTAGAGGAAAAGGACATAAAAAAGGCAGACATTAAAATAAGGAAAATTTATGCTTAGTTAAGATTGTAGGATTAAGGCGTTTTGTAAAATAATTATCGACGATTTAATAAAAATAAAAAGCGAAACGTAAGTTTTAAATTTTCTTTTACTTATATTTTATTCAGTATCCATATAAATTTTATTTACTTTATAAAAATAATTATAAAAGACATTCTTATGATTTAAAAATAATAATGATATTAAATTTTATAAAATTTTGAAATAAATTTATATTTAATTTTTTAAATTATAAACAAACATTTTTAAGTATTTTAAAGCTCACTTTGCTTTCATTACAATCGTATCATCCACAAGTAAACTTTTTCACAGCTTTAGCATTTCCAAGGCCGGCTTCGAAGTCAATTTTGTATTACGCAATAGCGGTAATCCGCATATGTATATGCCATTCTTATATATATATATAGTTAGGTATCATGCATAACTTAGTACAGTCGTAGTATTTGTGCGTAGATGCAAAACGTTTTCCATGAGGCTTTGCAAGACTTTGTGCAGGGGAAATCCCAGAATATCGTAACATCCAGTCGAATGAATTCCTAGTTTCTTTTTTTCCTCATAATAAACTTCATCAACTTTATCGGATCAAAATAGTTTAAAAATTTTATTCCGAGAATGTGTTATTTGATAGACATCTTTGCGTTAATCTTGCATAAAATAAAAGATTCGAAAATTAATTTATTGCGAAGGAAAATCTTGTTTTTTTCGAATTTGTAAAAAATAAAAATACATCAAATAGTTTTAAATGCATTTAATTGCGTACATTCGAGAATTCTTGAGTGTACAACTATAAAAAATACTAATTTGAAAACAAAACATGTCGTTACTCTTTCATTCCTTCCAGGAAAATTTTTACGAGTATTTTAAACAAACACTTTTTTTTTTTTATGTACATTCTGTACACGAATGCAAAATATAAGACAAGAAGCATGAATTTATTTTAACCTCTGACACATTCAAGGGTCTTAAGCATAAAAATCCAAAATCTAGCCCGTCAAATCTTAAGTGCGACTTATTTAGCCTTCCTGCATTCCATTCACTTTTCATGCGTGTATCGTGATATGTATACACATAACAAAATTACAAATATAAAACTATAGTTTAAAAAAAGACCATAAATTCCTCGAAAAAGCCTGTGGCGGGCTTCTTCGTAGTCTTCTTCGTAGTCTTCTTCGTACGTTCGAAAAGTTTTTCTCCTTTAATCACTCATGCGCTCTTGAGTGGCTCGCACCGCTTTTAAAAGGCACTTTTTGTTGTATCAATGATTTTTAGCTCACTCGTCTTCGTAAGAGCAAAGCCGGTGCATAGCAAGGCTCGCTTAGCGCGCGTAAACAAAGCCGGCGTTGATCGATAATATGCGCTCCGGCTAATTAACTGATTCGCTTTCGCATCTCATGCTTATGTTTAACGTACGCGGAATATCGACAGCTCGACTTTTAGAAACTAAGCGACTGAAAAGTAGCCCGTTCTTTGCGCTGCTCGTTTTCTTTTTCTTTCTTTTCTTTTTTTTTTTTTTTTTCTATTTTTATTTTTTTGCCGCGTAATATGTGCAACGATTCTATAAAAATTTCATCGAGAGAATAGGAAAGAAAGAGACATAATACAGAAATAACATTACACGTTGTAAATGTACATTGGTAACAAAGGACTATTGCTTTTTGACTTTTAAATTTATGCGAATAATTTTATATTTTACGCAAAGTTTTATAATTGGGCCCGGTGGATGCTCACGCGCCTAAGAAGGTATAGGATATACGAGCTTTCGAAGCTTTCAACCGTGCAAAACTGCTTAAGTTGTGTGCGTTTTCACGCTGCGATTTCGTTGAATCGCGAAAACAGTTTATTTGCATAGCAATCTCCAGCGAGCTTTGTGTATAAGCCAGATTATGAATGAGACAGCTCTTATCGAATGTTTTAATGAAGTTGTATGTTATCCCATTATAGAAGGATACATAGATTTTTTAGATATTTATAAGAAAGTTGCGCTTTTCATCGATTGGTAAATCTTTATAGAGCAACGAATGATAAAATAATTTATTATTTTCAAAAACTTGAACGATTAGAGCATTTAGAATTTTTTTTATTATTGAGTCATTGATAAAGTGTGAAAATTAATAAGAATAAAAAGCGAAAGAAATATATTTTAATAAGAATAAACAAATTTATTATATATTTTACATGATACTTAAGATTTAACCTATTTTACTGTAAAATATGATAAGTTAATAATACACTAATCAATCTATTAAAAATAAAACGATTTTAGAAATATTTTCACTTTAAAAATTCATCAAGATGTATGAAAGCCAATATGCTATTTTTAAATTATCATTTTCACAAAATTTAATAAGTAATTATTATATTAATATTTTGATTTTAGTCCTATAAAAAATTTATCATAAAACAGTGAAAGTAAATTAACTAACTTTATTATTCAATGAATTTTCATATTCTGATTCAATAATAAATTGCATACGATTTTCATTGTTGATTAGAAATTTTGAAATAAACCCAAAATCTATTTCTAAGCGCGTGAATTCTCGAATTTTCGCGAAATGGTTAACGCTCGCGATGGAAAAACCATAAGATTTTTACGTCGGTGACCGCCGGTGGAAACTAGCCGTGCTCGTCGTTCTCCTTCCAAATCGCCTTGAGCATTCCATGCAAGGAGCGCTTCCACGCACAAGTGTATATGTGTGTGTATGTGTATGTATGTGTATGTGTATGTGTGTGTGTGTGTGTGTGTGTGTATGAGTGTGTGAGTGTGTGTATGTACAGCGAGTATACTTCCGCGTGCAATAAAAAACGGACAAGCAAGAGGGATGAAATGAAAGAGAAAAAAGACGCGAGCGACTGTAGGTCTGTAAGTATGGATTAAACAAAGTACGACGAGACTTTGACAGTAAATATATATAGAATTGAACGAAATGCCAAATTAAATGGAAACACTCGAGTCGCTTTCACACGCGTATTTTCATAAGGAAATCTTATTTCGCTTTCTAATTTTTTTAGAGTAGAGGCTCGTTTTACTTTCCTCAAGCGTGCCTGTGGATATATATATATATATATATATATATATATATATATATATATATATACATGCGTGCTAGTAGCGCGTAAGTGCTACTGCACTCAAGGAAAAATGTTTATAACCATCTGTATAAATTTTTCTTTTCTGTGTGTCAAAGTGACTGGAACAGATGTTCAGGGTCATGAATCTCTGTGAAATTTAATTTTTCTCTCTCGTGTAAAAAGAGAAATTTAATTTTTCTCTCTCTTTGTATGTATTTTTTTTCTTTCTTTTTTCAAAGTTGAATTTAGTAATTAAAAATGCACACTTTTTCTGTGCTCATTCGTTGAAAAGTCATCTGAAAACTCGGCAATGAATCATCCGTGAATAATTTATGAAGATAATAGTACTATATCCATTTATATACAGAAGAAACGTATGGCATGACGTAGTAGTATCTATCTTATCATATATCTAATGTGTATCTAATGCAATGAATTAAGTGAAATTTATTGTAATACATATATACATAAATTTTTTTTGTCATTTGTATAACTTAAAATTCAAAACGAAAAACAGAATTTTGTTTAAATCTTCAACAAAAATTAAAATTAAATTTTTACAATAATTATCTTTGTGCATTATAAAATATTCATGCCTTTGATGTATATTTATAAACATGATTTTCAAAACTATTGTTATTTTATTGCATATTCTTAAATCAGTAACTTTCAAATCGTATTAATAAAGGTTTTTAAATTGGTTCAGAATTTAAATACACGCTATACATCAAGTTTCTATTTTCATCAACTTTGTTTCACAGATTTTAAATATTCTCCTTTCGCCGTCGTTTTAAGAATGGTAGCATAAAAAAATTATCTGAAATTGAATATATGAACTGAAACTAAATGTATCACAGAAAATACTGCGACTAATATTATATAAAATTTGAATAGTCAATCATATGTAAAAATAGCGAATAATAATTAATCTTATTTTTTTGTTTATGATGCTTAACAAGAGAAAGAAATTGAAGAAAAACTACGTAATGCCGCGACTTTCAAATATGAATAGTATACAATTGCATATAGATATATGGACTTGTCGTTGGACGTTTACAAGTTCTTGCAAAACTAGATGTACAATTAATGTTTTTCTGCATTTGGCAAGTAACTTTCTCCGATTATTATAGGTCGGTTATAAAAAATATGCGGATGATGAAAAAATTGCATCCAACTTATTGCTCAGAGAAAAATCTATAATAATAAGTACAAACTTTTATTTCTTTCGTAAGCGTTAAATTAATTTTCGCATTAAAACCTTCATTTTGCAAGAATTTTTGCTCATACTTTGTTAAAAAATAATTAAAAAATTACGAATTAGCCAAATTATCAAGTGAATGCAACTTTAATTATAACTTAGAGTACAAATTTAAATTTTCTAAAAACACTGTTTTAAACTAATGTATGCTTGTAACAATTTTTTTCTTGTATAATGTCAAAGTTTAATCAGTGAGACTAATGATAAGTTCGAAATTTTTTTGTCGCTGTTTATCCTTGATAAAAACTTTCATAATATATAAAGATTAAAAAAATTTGTTTGCATTGCTCCCAAAATCTACTTTGAGCGGTTATTCCGTTATTGCTTAATAGACTACAACAATTTAAATTGTACTGAAAATGAATAAAGCTCAATGATAATTTTCCACTTTTTTTTTTATCGAGCTCACCGAAGCATATTTTATCGTATG
Source organism: Chalcis sispes (assembly GCA_949987625.1). Lineage (NCBI taxonomy): Eukaryota > Metazoa > Arthropoda > Insecta > Hymenoptera > Chalcididae > Chalcis > Chalcis sispes. The sequence goes on along the minus strand of OX465097.1, from coordinate 26,972,348 downwards.
GGATAAAAGAAACTCGTGTATATATTTATATGTGTAAGTATGTGTATATATACGCCTAGTTAAGCTGATGGATTTTATCGTCGTTCTTGCACTTTCCCGTATGTTGCACTTGCAATGTGTTAAAACTACACCGTATACGCATTGCCATTGACCCTCTCCACTTAGAAAGTATTCTAAAACAAGTTTGCTTTGTAACTCTATGCTTTGAAACTGAACGACAAAAAAGAATAAAAAACAACATTCGACGTTTTCACATGAGTTATTTATAAGTGATCGTCGAATGTAAGATTACAATGAGAAATATATATAAATATATATATATATATTTAAGTGCTATACTGTTCGTAGTTTCAAATAACTGTTGAGTGTTACACGATTATTGCGGATAAATTATTTAAATACTTATAAAAATTGTCTTAAAAATTTGTTATTTTTGTTTTCGTTTTCATTCTTATATGAAGATATTTTACATAAATAAAATGAATAATCGCAGTGTGAACAAAAATAATTTTAATTACGTGTTAATAAACATTAGAATTTTAAAATAAAAATGAAAGTTACTAAATTACATTAGAGTGCTCGATTTTCTTTTAATGTATCTGTGAAATAACATTGCGCTAATTAATCATTACATAAGCTAATTAACAGGAGGATATATAAAATGCAAAATGAAACGTTAGAAATTTGAGTGTTCCCATATGGGCATTAAATATGCATCACCGAATGAGAGTAGGAAATGCAACTTTCAAATTTCAAGTTTCTTTGCTTCGCTTAAGTCTCGTTAATGTTTTAAATAAAACTTGAATTCGGTCACTATATTAATGTTACGTATTGAGAATATTTTGTTTATAACATACGAATATTATGAATTTTAATCATTGCTAATTAACGTAAGATTATGAAAATTTTGTTTGATTTATGAAACAACATTTTAACGGAATAAAGTAAAATTACGTATTTTATTGCAATATAAACTATTTTCAGTCGTTAAAATAAAACAAAAAGTCAAAAATCATTATTTTACTTTACTTTACTAAAAGGTATATTTGCGTAAAAATTTTGAAATTGCGTATAATTCAAATTTGGTCTATGTATGTAACGACATTATAGCTTCAGTAATTTACAAATATTATATTATAAAATTTACTATGGATAAATTCCAGAGTTAAGGGAAGGTTTACCTTTTTATTGACCAAAACAACAGTTTTTTTTGGAATTTTTTTTTTCATAGAAGGAAATTAACAAACAACTCAAATTGTTTGCTACTTGTTTAATACAATAAAAAGTACAAAAAAAAATTTTTTTTATGACAAAATATCGTGACGGTAATTAATGGCACGCCCCGTAAAGTTACCATCTCCAAAAAACTGTTGGCCACGATTACTAAAAAACTACTCAATGGATCGCCTTTTTTTTTTTTTTTTTTTTTAATTGTTAAAGTATTTATCGGAAAGTGGACTACAATCAAGATGATATATGCATTATTTTTATTTTTAGAGTACTTTAAAGAGTGAAAAAAAACTCAATAATGAAAAAAAAAATTCAAATGCCCGTCATTTTGTTAATTTTTAATTTTTAGCGATGATTGTAGGTCAGATGCCGACTACACTCATATATTTTATAAAACTTTTTCGATTCTTAATTTTCGTTCATTTTTGCAGGTGCTAGAGTGGCCAACAGCGGGCCACCTTTTTTGGAGATGGTCACTTTACGGGGCGTGCCATTAATTACCGTCACGATATTTTGTCATAAAAAAAATTTTTTTTTGTACTTTTTATTGTATTAAACAAGTAGCAAACAATTTGAGTTGTTTATTAATTTCCTTCTATGAAAAAAAAAATTCCAAAAAAAACTGTTGTTTTGGTCAATAAAAAGGTAAACCTTCCCTTAAATAATACGTGTACTAAACTATTGTAAATTATACAGTATCAAATTTAGCAAACATGAAAATTTTTTTGACATATACTTATCAACATTCTCTTTTATTTAATTATTTGTAATTGCATCATGTGTTTAATGCAATGAATCCTAATATGTACTGTAAAATATAGTTTATTTTACTTATTCTAATCCAGACCGTGTATTTACATAAAATAATCGCATATTTTATATAGATCAATTTAACGGCTTCATATTTTATTTATTTTTTTATATAAATTACATTTAAGTAACATAAAAATTTTTTATTTATTGTGCTCATTATCATTAAATATTAATACTTAAAATTTACTAAATAAGCAAGTAAATTTTCTTTTATTTGTAACTTATAAGATGTCGATGTTACAATTTCAATCCGATAAAATGTTGTAATGCTTCTAAAAATAGCTTCAATGAAAACCAAAATCCAAGCAAAGGAAACATCAGAATAGAGTAATCCCAAAAATAAATCTCACGACATTCAAATTCCATTAAGCGGCGATATATATATATATATATATATATATATATATATATATATATATATATAGATGCACATTTTTTTTCCTCGGTCGCATTCTTAAATCTCAATGTCACGATTGTGCGATTCACATTTGCTTTGACACGCGCTACTAAAAAGTTCACTCCTGCTTCGTTAAAACGTCATAACGTTATCGCCTACGCTTTAGCTCTTCCGATCGAACCTACAACCGATCGGGTAAAAAACGAACGGTGGCAAGTAGCGCGCTTAGAACTAATGCGTACCGTCCGTTTACTTGCTTAAAGAGGCTCGTTTGAGCTTAACTTCTACATGTATACGTGGGTGCGCACGTACGTAAGGTATAAAAGGAGTGAAAGGACCAGGGTGACGTAACCGGTGTAACGCGGCCGCGACTACCTGCTCTAGCAGCAACCTGTAACAGTTTAAACGTTCGCGATGTTCCTTTTTTACTCGGCACCCACGTATACATACATGCCTATGGTATATATGAGTAACGTCTAATGCTCTGCTCATCCACCTAAAGCGTATATATATTCGTGCGTGTGCGCACGAGACGTCGTATTGCGTCCTAATCGCCGGCCGTGAACCAATTTCCAACCGTGTGATTCTGGGTAATGCGTTGTATTATCAGCAAACCAAATGGGGAGAGAAAAAGAGAGAAGCGAGAGAGAATATTTGACGGAGAGGCTGAAAGAATGGGAGAGAGAAAGAGAAAGAGAGAGAGAGAGAGAGACGATGATTTGAGTTATATTATGCGTCAACCTTGAGCTGGTTATGTTAGGTAGGCTTTTTGACGGCGATCTTATAAAGCAACTTGTGTATTGGATTGTACACCGATACAGGCGTTTATTATTATTTTTTCTTCTATTTTTATTTTATTTGACTGGGTTATTACACAGATATTTTTAGATGACAATGAATAATTTTTTGAAAAAACGCTTTGATTGTGATTTTTCTCATTAAAAATTATATTTTTTTTCTTTTCTCAGAACATAAAACAATTGTAATAGTATTTTAATCTATATTTAATTAAAAATAGTCAATTTTCATAAGCTCATAAATGTATTATAAATGCAGATATTTTAAATAATGCGACGTACTAATGACGTCATTGTGACGTATTTCGCACAATCTGAAATCTTTATGATTCTAAAAAAGGATGATAAAATTTTGAAAATAAAAAAATAATTTTACGGAATAAGCAATATGCGTGGAAAATTAAATTTGTGATTTACGTATGGTAAAAAAAAAAAAATATTCAAGTAACACAAAACTTTACATTTTACATTTTAACGTTTCAAAGATAATTTGCTTAATATTCGAAAAAATTAAAAAGCGTAGACTAACTCTTTTCCATAAGTATATTACATCATTGTATCAAAATCAATTTTCAATGCGACATAAGCCGTGTATGTTAATCATCACCTTTTATACGCGAGGGAATAGAACGTTTAATAAATACAATGTAATCGCGATAAATGGGCTCAATTTCTGTGCTCGCGCGTTTGCTGCGACGCGGCAAATGCGGGCAAGCATACGCATTACGTGTACACATCCTTCGCGCATAAATAAAGCGAACAACCGGCGGCTTCGTTCCGTGTGTTCATCTTTATTAACGCGTCGTTGGATTAAACAAAGCCCGACACGAATATGTCTGCCTATACTTTTCTCTTTCTCTCTCCATCTGTATATATGTGTATATATATATATATATATATATATATATCGCTTTAATTCGCAACGTAACGCGCGCGCGCGCGTCTTTTGTTGGTGCAATGACCACAATGCTCGCGACTACAATGCGGTCACTCGCGAGCTACTGTGTTTATATTTCTTCGTGCACTTAATTTCTCGTTGTCTTCGTTGCACTTAAGACGATTTTGCGAGAAAGACGGATTACGCGAAAAATGTTCGTTTGTTTGTGCGACTGTACGGAGAAAAAATATATTCTCGCTTCGGAATTTACCGGGAATACATTTTTTTTAAAAGAACTTTATGTTCGAGATGCGCTGAATAGCGCTGTTTTTATGAAAATTTGCGGTGAGAACGATGCGTTAAAAATGTTTTATATGTTTTAGCTTTTAGAGAACTGTTAATGTTTACGATTTACATAAAAATTATTTACAAAGATTGAGATTCATTGAATTTTTCATTCATGCGTTAATTAAATGAAATGAATGGAAAGAAAATATTATTTTATTTCTTACTTAATCTTTGTTTTATTCAAACAGTATTTAATAAATACGTATTTTTTTTAAATTAATCACTTGCTTCATAAATTTCTAATTTTCAAAGCTTAGAATATTTTTAGTAAAAAGTCGAATAGTTATTAGTTTAATGTAGAAAACAATTTTTTTTCGGTAAAATTGTTTCTATTTGCATAATTTAAGTTAAAGCATATAGTCTTAACGAATTGATGCAACAAGGTTATTTATTTTACATGAACATAAACAGATATTAACTTATGATCTAAAGAGGAGTATTATGCTACATTATTATCTAGTTTTTTCAGCTCGTAATACTAATAATAGTATGGATATATTAATAATTATTATAAAATTTTCTACGTAAATTTACAGAATATCGACGTCAATCATCTCGATTACATTTACCAATTTTTTATGGAATATAAATATTTAAAATTAATTGTTTGTGGATGTGCTATTAAAAATCACTGTCGTGTCAGTCAGATAAATAAATGCCCAGAATTAATTGGATTTATTATTTAAAAAGATCAAAAAATATCGTAACGATTCCCTAGACATTTCTATTCAATCTTTATCTAAATATTGTAGGTGTGACATAAGAAAAGATCTCTATAAATTCAGACGCATATACACGATACAAAACCCCATCTAAATTGAGCAAATCAAATTAAAGTCAAAGAAAGAAAGAGGCAGCGACGTATAAATTAGCCTCACTGAATCACCTTTCACGCACGTCCCCTTTCAAAGTCCAATAAATACCCCCTTTTTGTCTCATCCTATTTTTCCCCTCCTTTAACGTACAGTCGAAAATAATCACTGACATACACACAAATTTGTCGTGCTCTCTCTCTCTCTCTCTCTCTCTCTCTCTTCCTCTTTTTCAAGCTTCGTATAATATACACAGAGACGCATCGCGTGAACCGACATACGCATTATACGAAGGAAGGGAATAAAAAAGAAAATAGCCTGTTCTCGATAGCAGCAAGCAAGCAGCAGGCCGAGCCCTTTTTTTTTATCGTTCTCGAGTCAACTCCCACGCCCTTGACGCTCGATGTGCGCCGCTGACCCTTGATGTTCGCCAGACTGGAACGCTCCTGGCGAACCGTCTTCGCACACCTTGCGCGTCGTGTGCGTTTACTCGCCTTTGTTTTCGACGCGTAACTCTTGTTGCCTCTTGCGTTGTTACTCGATTTTGTGTGTGTGTGTGTGTGTGTGTGTGTGTGTGTGTGTGTGTGTGTGTGTGTGTGTGTGTGTGTGTGTGTGTGTGCGTGCGCATGTGCGTGCGTGTGCGCGCGCGTGTGTGTGTGTGTGTGTGTGTGTGTGTGTGTGTGTGTGTGTGCGTGCGCGTGTGCGTATGTGTACATATCTCAGTACTTAGCCCTCGGCTTTTTGCCAACGGCTACCTGCGTGCGTGATTGTATGAAACGGTCTTCCACGAATAATGTAAGACGGGAGATTTTAAATGTAGCGATGATTTTTATTATATTTTTGTCGAGAACTTATATAAAATTAGAGAGAAGCAATTTATTTTAATGATAATTTTAAGGTTGAGATCTCAAAAACTGTGATAATTTAATTAAATTTTAAATTATAAATTTTCTATTTTTATTCTGACTTTATCGGTACTCTACATACATTTTTTAGTATCTATCGTCTGTTGTCACAATTATACTTTATTCATTTATCTTTAGTTTATAAAGTTTAAAAGCATTGAATATACTAATTTAACCTGGAGTTAATCAACTCTTTTTTTGATTTTTGTAATAACAATAATAATAATAATCATAATAATAACAATAATAATAATAATAATAATTCTATATATATATATATAATTCAAGTGTTTATATAATTTTAAATTATATTAGAAAATTAAATAGAAAATTTAAAAATGTATTTATACAAGGAAAAAATAACAAACAAAATAATCTATATTTAAAACTTATATATGTACTGTTTTTACCTATAGATGTGCATATTTTAATAATTTTAAAATTGAAGGAAGTTGAGATACAATCTCAAACAACAAGCTAATCTGTTGCGTCGATTAAAAATTATTTATGTTGATTACCATTTCTTTCCGCAATCCGATGATGTAGACATTGCTTTGTAAATAAAAATACTCATTTTTTTTAGCATAATTGTTTATGTAAAGAACGATTAAAACAATCAACTCCAGAAAATAAAAAAACAATTAAACTAAATAAAAAATCTTCTATAATTAATTTTGCTGCTGTTTAATAATATTTTAATACCGTAAAATAGAATAAAGACTATAAAATCAAGCATTTAATTAAATAAAAATCAAAAATATCCGATAAAAGAAAAACTAATAATTTACATAAACTATAAGCTCACGTACACAAACACACACACACACACATATTTATGCGCGGGAAACTAACCAAGCGCTAAGGGATCGACCTAACCATCGTCAATATGTATACGACCGTGCAAACCGCTCGTTCATATTACACATATATACATAACGGTGAGAGCGCAAGCATTCCAGGTATGTATATACACAGCTAGTATTACAGATCGCGGACACAAACTCGAATGTACAGGGAGCAGCGATGCGGATGCTTGCGATTAAAATGCACGAGTGCCAACGAGCGTTCACATTTCGAATGTAATTAACAATCGCGGCGATGGAGCCGTATACGTTTGCCCACACGTTTTCGCGTATAAACGTATGTACGACGAGGACGATATTAATTCGCGTAATGAAATCGTGTAAGACTACAGAGCACTTGAGTTAGCATGAGCTTAAACGCTTTTAGGATATTCGTTATTTTATATCGTTGAATATGTTTTTTGATAGATTATTTTTTTACAAGATGAAAGTACGAAATTTAAATATTCTACAGTTATTTACTAAATTTTTTATACAAGAAAAAGTAAAAGGAAGATAAATTCTCGCTTTGTTAACGAAGCTTCCAAAAAAGGAGACGTTGAATCGAATTTAATTAGCGTAATCACCAAGAATGTTGCAACTTTTTAAACAGTTGCCTTTATTTTTCTTTTTAGTTTGTTACGTAAAAAGCTTTTTTCCTGTTTGTATAAGAGTCTGCGATTTTTTTTTTTTTTTTTTTTTTTTTTTTTTCCATTAAAAAATTATGGGTAGAGTTAATTATTGTTTAATAAAAATTATTTAATAAAAATTGTTAATTCATTTTGTATCAATTAAATTAATAAATATTATTTTCATAATTGATTTAATCTATATTCTAGAAAAATTGCAGATGTATATCGATAAATAATGTTTTTGCAGATTTTACAGGTAATACATGTAATAAGAGTAAAAGTGAATATGCACGTTTTATACGTTTCAATAATAGCGGTAAAATTTTTTTTTCAAGTATAGATCAAAGAACATCACGTACCTTTTATGTACATCTAGATAAATGTAGTAATTTTTGTTACTTAGCAAAGGAATAGTATATTAATTTAATGATAATACTTAATTAATGATAAACTTTTGTACTTTTTAAGTCACAATAAAAATTATATTTATAATACAGTACAAACACTATCCGTTAAGAAAAAAAAAAAAAAAAAAAAAAAAAAAAACAACGAAAGCTATGCAAGTATCACATAATACGATACGCATCAGAAGATGTCGGAGTCGCGTCGTACACAACAATCATCTGTAAAACGGCTCATGCAAAACGAATGTACTCGCGCGAAAACGTTTATTGTTTCAAATTGCAAAACAATGCGGCGGCGTTGGAATGCGCGCAATGTATCCCAGTTGAATCAAACGCTCGTGTTTATGCCAGCTCGCGAGTTTTCTTTACGATAGCGTCACTCGCGCGCCGATCTACCTGTTTTTTTTTTCTTATTATTATTACAATATAATGGAGTACTGTTTTCATACCAATTGTGTATTTTGTCATTTTTAGATAAATAATTGTTTGTTTACTCTTGAAGTATTTGCTATACGTGAGTAATATGTATCGAATACAAGGGAATAAAGAGAAAGAGAGAGAGAGAGAGAGAGAGAGAGGAAAGAAAGTGCGCATTTTTATGCGGTACACGAGAAGAGAGGTAATTTATCTGGGCCTGCTGAAAGTTATATCTTCACGATTATTTCCTCTAGTGAATTAACTCGTATGATAAAGTGAAAGGCATTCAATATTGACATTGGAATATTATTAAAAAAAAATATTGATGTATACCTTGCTTGTTACCGACAGATCAAGGATGTGTTTAAGTTTTTTTGATAGCGATACCATAAAAGTAAAATTTGTAAAAATCAAAAGCAATTTTTAGAAATATTTTAATTTTCTATTTTGTGTTCTAGAAATAAAAGTAAATTTAAACATTAATATTTAGTTGAAATTTTTGAAAAACATACAATTTTAATTAAAAAATGTCATTATTAGAAAATATAAAATTTATAGATAATACATAAAAAATCATTTATTCGATGAAATCTTTGCAAATATTGTTGAGAATAAAAAATATATGCATGCAATATTTTTACAGTTATATATTGTTTTAATATCATAATTGAAAACTAATTACGTTACGCCAATAGATTAATAAAAATATAATAGAGCATTTAAAATGTATTTATTAATTTTAATCGTAAAAATTATGTAATGCAAATCGTTTATAATGAAGATTAATTTCTGAGATTTATTATATCGATTTACAATTAAAAAAATTAAAATAATTTGTAAATTCTTCGAATCCATAAAATTAGATAGATCGTTAAGTATAAAAATATGAGCGCTCGAATTCATTTTTATAGACACATGTTTATTAATACTGCATTACAACTAGTTTTTGTTTTGTAAAAATGATTCTTCCGTTACTGTATACCGCTGTATATTTACGCATCGTTCAAAACACAATTTTTTTTGCATATGATAAAACATGAGATGTTATAAGAGTGAGTTATTTACTGCGGCTCATCCATTTTTTATAAATTTTAATAAAACTTTTCGTTCATTAAATTTTCTTCAATTATTATGAAGAAAATAAAATATACTATTGTAAATCATGGCCACAATATCTCAAAGTATTGCCGAAACACTGTATGGCAATGATGCGTAAAAATATATTTATAACTTGATATTTTAAAAGAATTTAACGCCGTTTATTAAAATAATAAAATCTCTTCGGACTGCAATATTGAAAAGAAAAAAAATCTTTATAATGATGTTTATCCTAAACTTTCTAGTGACTCATTTAATTGTAAAATATTAAAACTCGCTTATACACTCTCTTATCCTCTATCTTTCTCGTTTTATTTTCTATCATTGAATTATCTCGCATTTTAATATTGACATTGAAAACGAGTTGCTCGTTTACTGCCTTTGGTATTAAATATATACGTTTTCATATATGTATGCAGATATACAGATAGGTTTGCATATCGATTTTCAACGGTAAGTATAAACTCGCGCAACAGGACACGCGATGCGAATCGTTTTATCGATAAACATCATGCGGCGGCTAATGTTTTCACTTGTGCAATACGAATGTACGAGAAGTATAAGAAAAAGGGCTGCAAAGCTAAAGGCTGAAGAGAGATACCTGAAGAGAATCGTATGGATAACAAAAAAAAAAGGGGGGGGGGGTTAAGGTCGAGATAAAGATAAGCGCTTATCGATGGTTTTTGAGCTTAAAACTCACTTTATGGGAAAAAAAGAGAAAAATTTTAACAAAAAAAGATTTATCCATGAGGAAGTTGATTAACTATATTTGTGTTAATAGATAAAGTTTCGAAATAGTAGGAAACTGTTGATTATTTTATATTAAGTATACGTTTCTTTTTACCGATATTATTGTAATATGTGAAGAAAGATTTATGAATAAACGATATATTGCTGTAATCAACGAATTATGTCGATAGCCTTATAAATTATAAAATTCGTTATTATTTTTAGCATAAGTATGTACTATCTGCTTGATTAAATTATATAGTAGTGTAATGTACTTCAGGGATTAAATAAATAGATGCAACGCTTGCATTTAATACTACAAAAATATTTGTATACTTATTAAAACACAAAAAAAAAAAAAAAAAAAAAAAAAAATTCACAAAAATACAAGTTCAACGGTAAAGTATAACAAAAAGAGTATAGCGCTAGAGCTTGAAGTGCCCTCGAGCGAGTCGCAAAATAATCTTTGGTTTTCTAATTAGTAAAAATTTCCAAATTTTCAGTGGGAGAAAGAGATGCAGCAAAGATGGCATTTTAGATGTATTAATTAAAAAATTGAACGAATTTACCAAGTGAAATTCAATTTAAATTGTATGAGCGCCTCCTCCGAAGAAATCAAATACTAGTATTCCTACTTCGTGCCAGTGTCGCCACAATTCTAAAGTTGAAAAATAAAACAAAATCAGAGCCGGCGGACAGCGCCGCTTAGTAACGTATCGCTTATCTCATTATGTTTAAAGTATTATCGTAACTTTCTTGGGTATATCATCATTAAGAGATACGAAGGAAGATCTTGAAGATCGGGTGGGTTTGATCTCTTCGAAGGAAGTACTCATACAATTTAAATCAAACTTCACTTGATAAGTTCGTTCAATTTTTTAATTGTATTTCGCGCCTCATCTTCAAGATCAAATGGTAAGTGTTTAAAGTTGCACAAAATTTACGATAAAAAAAAAAAAAAACAAGAACATGCACAATACACAAACGAATCGAGTATTATCGCATACCGTTATAAACTAAATAATACGTTTAAAAAAGAAACATAAAATTTTTTTTAAAAAAAATAACCTTAGCTTTCTAGTATTGATAAAGCAAAAAAATCTTGCCTATTAATTATTATATTTCTGTCGTAAAACTTTGCGAAGGCGGTAGAATTTTTTAAACGGTTGCTTTTCTTATCAGTTCTTTATCAATCGGCTCTTATCTATCGTATATCTTAGCTGCTGATAAAGATGTGTACCGCATCCTACGTGTAGAAAAATAGATATATATCAATACCACTATCATCTAGAACGTCTTTCACCCAGTGGCTAAGAATTTGCGTCGACGTTTTCTTAATCGGTTTTTTGATTGCAATAAACAGATTTTTAATCGAGTTTCCAATTTCTTTTGTCAACTCTAAAAATTTTAGCGAAGTAGAAACTACACATAAAATTTTTTATCATTATAAAAAGGTAAAATTAGAATTGGCTGTGGCGCATTTTACCTTGACGTCTTTATTCTCCTAGGAATCGTAATTTCTATTTTTTCCTCTAAAGTTCTAATATTATCTAATTTTATCAAAAAGAATATTTGCATACGATATTCTGTTGTAATGTCGAGTAACGTTATTAACTTTTTCGAAAATTCTTTTAAACTTAACTCGTCGATTGGAACTTTGCGTAAAAAATAATCGATAATAGTTTTTGGATCCCATGTGTATTCATACTTTAATCTAGACGGACGAAGATTTGATAAACCTTGAAAAAAAAAAAATGTTTGATTCTCTAATCCTTCGTGATATCGCAATCAACAATTAAAAATAAGGCTGATCTTGTGCAACTAATAGTACTGTATGACAGCCCTTCTAAGTATTCTTCTTTCTAATCTAATTTTTAAAAGGAAATAATGCTAAGGTGAAATATGATAAAAATAGGCGAAAATATTATATATATATATAAATGAACGGAAACATCAGATATATACATAAGTGAGGAATATAATAGTCTGTTTACGGATGGGAAATTACAGTAGTTTAAAAAAAAAAATATTAAAACTTTTCACAATTTGCACTTTTATGCTGGATTAAATTATACTTGCAAAAATTAAGCCACTCTCCGAAATTTCAAGCAAATAAAAGAAATTATGACTTACTTGGCAAAGTGCACTAAAATAGAGATAGAAGGGATAGACCGACAAGAGGCATTAACTCGAAAGTTGAAGTGCGAGAATGGGTGCTTTAGTCCATGTGTTTTTGAGATGAAAGCGTTAGTCATCTTCTGAAATTAGAAGTCCAGCGACTGGAGGAACGCTATCGTTTGGCGAAGCGTCGCGCACAACCTTGGTCTCGTTGAAAAATAAAAAGGAGGAAAAACGACATGAAAATGAAGAATAAGCAGAATGTAAAAATGTTAATAAAAACGCCGCTTAAACGGCCGTTTCGACACCACATTTAACATTTATTTGAGGTTTTTAAGGAAACGAAATAACGACACGGCGTTTTTGTCGACAGACGTTTGTGTAAATCGTTTGCTTAAATGCTAACGTGCACTTATTGTTTACTCGAGGTCAATTGTAATTATTAATAAGATAGCGAGTTGAAAAATAATTGTTTTTAATAACTTGAACGTTTTGGAGAATTATAAAATTTTTTCGAGTGAAAAAAAAAAACCAAACTAATTTACGAAGATAAAATGAAATTTTAGTCGAGTGTAATTTTTAGAATATTCTTTATTTTTAATTAAGAAAGTGCAGAAGGTTGAATTTATGAAAGTCGTTGGCACCGCGTAAAATAAAGAATCTCGGCTTAGATGAGGTTTCTATTTTTAATTTTTGACACACGATTTCTTGAAAATTTTATGTGTTTTTAAGGTAATATAATTTTTTCAAAAGATAATTTATAACTTTCGGAAAAAAGAGTGCCCGCTAAATAGTTTATATTCTGTTAAAAATTTTTATATTGTACATTCAAATATTTTAACTGTATTTATTATATAAATAAAACAAAATCAATTAATCCTCTATTGCTTTAAAATTAAAATAAAAAAAAAAAGGATTAATGATTTTTTATTAAGTATCGATTACCACAAATTATAAAAACTCTAAACAGCATTCAAAGTCGCTTGCGTATTTGAATAATCAACGCGAAGAATGCCACGCGCGCGATTCTCAATTTATTTCCGCTATTAAGCAAAGATAAATAGCAAAACAGCAAAAGGCACGTCATCGGGAAGTACTGCGAGGTGACGCGTATATTAGTTGCCGCCGCAGCAGCGACCGCAGACGGCGGCTTTTTTTTAATAGAGCCGCGCCGAATTTTGTTTTTTTTTTTTTTTTTTCTTTTTCTTTTTTCTTTTAAACTTTTGTCGGAGGTTTATTACGCGGATGCCAACAACAATGGAAGTCTTGCGTTCGCGCCAAGTGATTTCATCCGAAACTTAGGCACGAGGGCCGAAGACTGCAGCTTTTCTTGTTTCTTGTAAGCGCACGTAAGAATTAGATATTAATTTTCGTAAGAGAAATATTTCCATGTATTTGGGTGTTTATTATTCCGATGGTTTATTTTGATTAGATTTTAAAAAAATTATCATTGCTCTAATCGACTTTAGAAAAATATTTTTTTATCTATTAAACAAAAATTCAAAGCAATAAATTCATAAGTTTGTGAACGAAAAAAAAAAAAAAAAAAAAAAAAAAAAAAATATCTGCAGTTTCAAAGCAGAGATAGCAACGAATTCTCGCCGGTAGTGTCTTGGTGACGATAACGCCATCGGCGTATACATCCGGAACGCGTAAGCGTGACAATCTCGATTCGATGTACTCATGAATATATATATATATATAAACGTAGCACATGTCAGCTGTATAGCGAGCGTCGCCCTCGCGTCATCGTTCTTTGCCGTTACGGGATGCAGCGTGACTCACTATCGAGATTACATAGAGGCACGTCGTCATCGGCCTAATTTCCGAATGACCGAGGGTGGTTTTGAGTTCTTATCGTAGATGAGAGAGTCGGAAAGTTAATCAAACTCGCTCGATGAATTTTAGTTTAGTGTACTCGTATATTCATTTTTACGCTTGACTGAATATTGCATTTGAAGTAAGTTTAGATATTTTATCGCGCGTTATCAAAATGAAATTTATATTTTATTTAAATTATTTATCTCTTATAAAGAAAATGAAAAGAAAAGAAAGCGTCGTACGAATTTGAATATCTTTTGACATTAGAATAGAAACTAGTAAAACTAGTAAACCAGTAAGTACGCAGTTGGATAGCTCTGGAAATTATTTCAAATATCTGTGAGTTATATATAGATATAGAAAAACGTTACATGGCTGTGTAATCAGTGTCATCACGATGAGATAACTTTGCCAAAGAATATATATATATACATGTCTGCGTTACATTGGATAATTTGTAGTTAGCAAAGCTTCGTATTGTTTTATATTGTTAGAAAATCATTATTTCTTTTAGATTATTTCCAATTGCTATTTAAATTAATAAATCGTTTTATTTTTTTCATTATTTACTTTAGAATGTAAAAAATTATTTAGTATTATTCAAATTCGTTAAAACAACGAAAAATATTAATTCTATTTGTATAATACGATTGTTTACAGAGGTACATAGATAAATACGTGAATGCGCCTTCAACAAATGTTTGAAAATAAAAAATATATTCATCTTACTATTTTTAAGACTAAGTTCGTTGTACACATATAAATTAAAATCTCACAAGGCATTAGAGATCATTCTTAGAAAATTTTATAATACACTTGATTGCATTTTAAACAACAGCTTTGTTTACTGTTTGCGACCATTTAATTTAGTGCAAAACAATATATATATATATATATATATATATATATATATATATATATACATTCGATTATATATATATATATAGTGAAATAGATGTCAATAGCTCTAATCAAAAATATAACAAATAATCTTTTAAGGTACTTTTGCTTTTGCAAAGCATAATTTAAAACATTAATTTTTAGTATCAATTCGAGGTATATTCGCACAAACAATACAGCAATAATTTGTTGATCCCGCAATTCGTATATACATCATATATGAAAGTGTAATCTATCTGTCTATGCACACAATTGCACACATCAGCACTCCGTATCCTTACGTAGACAATCTCGCGCATGCAAAACGCGCTAAGAGAAGTACAAGAAGAATACAAGAATGGCATTGAATGCATCCATGTAGCGATATTGCTACCATATACTCCTACATATTCACGAACGTTTCACAACACAATTTTGTGTTTTTGTGTATGCATATATGTATGATTGGCGAAAACTTTTATTATGTATGATTTGCAAAAAATTCATCGCAACGCTTATGCTTTTACAGCCGTGAGAGATTTTTTTTTTCTTTTCGTACACTTTTGTGTTTTCCTTACAGCCGCGCGTTTGTGTTTATGTCTATAACAACGTCGGTCACGTGGATGAGTAATTGCGAAACTGTGGAATTCCACGGTAATTATAGAGATTCTCAAACTATGCAAGTTTTATGAATCAATGGAGATTACTCTCAATCATAATAATTTGCGAGTTTAAATATCTGAGGACTGGCGGCATCCGTTTTGGAATTGCAAATCTAAATTATCATACAAACTGTTAATTTGTCATTTCATTATTAAGAAACTCGTGTTTAAAAATGAAATAATCGCATATGCGTAAAATTTTTAATAAAATTTAATCGAGGAATTAAAAATCACGAATTTTTCTGCAAAACATTAATTTACAATTCGATTTCGCTCGATATTTCGCCTCGCGCAGAACTATCTAATTAGTTATAGTTATACACAATATTCCACATGTATATACAACATGTATACCTCATGTACTGCCAATCACGCAAAATTCATAATTATGTATTTAAACTTATACAATATATTTAACATTAAGAATACGCATCATCTGACTAATTTCTTTGACGCTTCATCTGTCGTCGTACACAATATCTCGAGACTCCCAAAACAAAGATAGAATCGTTGAAGCTATAGAAAGAATCGGGGAACGTTTATCCAACTCTGTATATATACACATTCTTCCCATTAGCGCGTCATCATTTATGAACATTCACACACCTACACACACACACACCTACACACATGCACGGACGTAAACGTGCGTGCGCGTGCACCGAGATAGAGGAAAACGAAAAACAAAGCAAAAAAAAAAAACAAAACAAAAAAAAAAAAAACAGGAAACTGATGTAAAAAAAAGAGAGGGAGCGAGATGAGAAGGAAAAACGAAGCCGATCGCACTCCGCTCCGTGTACACGTATAAGCGGGAACTTTCAACAACCCGCATTATGCGCGGATTGGGCTATCGAAAGCTATGGTGCGTTCCGACGATGATGCGTTCGTTAAACGTACGTCATTCGGAAGTTGAAACTTGATCTCTATTTTTATATATTTCTCTTTAATCTCATTTGCGATAGGAGAAAGAAAAAAAAGATGCACGCTCGCGCTGCCGTATACGGATGCGTATGCACGCGCAAGTTACGACGGATCAAAAGAGACGCATAGACTCTGCGTATACTCTTGAGAATTACTGCGGTTGATCGGACAATAATTGCGCCGCTCGGCATCAGCTTTGTTGCCGTTGTCGTCTTCTTTTACCGTTATGATTCTTTTTTTTGTTCGCGATGTCTATCTTTTGCATAACTTCATTCTCGTGTGTACTTAAGTTGCCGTTGCTTCCTTATGAATGAATTTTTTTTACATATTTTAAACGACGTATAAATATATAAAGTTTTTGATAAAGTTTCACATTTTGATTGCGTAAATATTTTATGCGGCGAAATTAATTCAGCGGAAAACTTTGTACAATCGAATAAATTGACGAATCGCGCTGTTAAATAAAACGTAAAAATTACAAGATTCTCTTTTTTATCATT
Organism: Chalcis sispes; assembly: GCA_949987625.1. Lineage (NCBI taxonomy): Eukaryota > Metazoa > Arthropoda > Insecta > Hymenoptera > Chalcididae > Chalcis > Chalcis sispes. The sequence continues at coordinate 26,955,146 of OX465097.1, read as the reverse complement.
TCAGGGTTATTGAATGTTTATAGAAGTCAATAAAGATCATAATAAAGTTGTAAGACTATAATAAATTTTTTTATCGTCTTTGATAAATATTATATGCTTAATAAATATGTATGTATTGATATATCTTTTAAACGATGCGAAAGGTATAAGAGCGATAAGTATAAGTAATAAAAATTATGAGCTATTATTGTTTATATAATGAATGTAAGATATCACAAATTTGAAAAATTCCTTCGTCAGTAAATCAACATCAAAATTATTTTTCGATAATATCATTTTTAAATTTTTCAATTTTATAATTTTTAATTACCGTAAAAAGTAAATGTCTATTTTTCTTTAACAACGGAAAGATATTTCTTACTCCATAATTACAATTACTTATGAAAAAAATGTTGTTGGTATCCCTTAATATATAATAAAAGAGAAATAAATATAATCCTTAAGTGGTGCAGCTATGATTAAAGTTCAAAGTACGGGAAAATTACTTGAATTGTGGCGTACTTTAGCCATTCCTTTTTTTTTATTCCAAGCGTCGTCTGTATACGCTTATCTCGACTGCTATAAAATTTCAGTCTCCTACATTTCTAAATAAGGTTTGTAGATATAGATTAGTGGCTAATGATTAGCTATTATCTCTCATGAAAGATAATTAAAATTTCTGCGTTTGAAACAAAATAACTTGACATAACAGACGTCAATTTCGATTATGATAAACTTCAAATTTTTATAAAGTTGTATAATATAATTTTTGCAAAGATCTAAAACTTGCATTAAATTAATTGTAAAATAATAAACAAAAGTCTCTATCAATATTTGTGCATTTTTTGCGAATTTTTATCGTTTGTTTTTAAAAAAATTTGAAATATGTGAATAATAATATACTCCTACAATATACGAAGCAGCCGAGGACTCTGGACTAAAAATAAATCGCGTATTCCTCGCGGAAACTCTCCACGCGTCACTCGCGCTCGCACGCATTTATTGTTGAAAAAACAAGTGCGTATATATATATATATATATAGAAGATTGGCGTTGACGAGAGGCTTTCTATTTCCGAAAAAACGTAAACAAAGCAGCTTGCGCCGGTATGTTAAAGCATTCGTGTACGACGCACGTGCGACTGTGTAATCCAGCTCGTGTACAATGTGCATGCGATTCAACTATCGATGACGTATGTTCTCTCGCGTTCGACGGAATTCTTTCGAATTTTACTTCGTAATGCATTAATGCACGTACGTGTGCATGTGTGTATTGTCGATCTTTATATAGTTATGTGACGTCTGCATGAATGTATTATGAAGGTTGATACGTAACAGCGCTCGAGTAACTTACGTAACGTAACTGATTGCTATTTTATTAATATTATTAATAATTTGTTAAATTGTTTTGATTGCAATTTTTCAAATGTTAATAATAACTTTTACTTTTTATTTTTATTTGTTGTTTATATTTTTTATCAAAAATTAGTATGATATAAATAAAAATTATAATTACTTGTAATCATACGGACAAAAAAAGTTAAGAACGTTTAAGAATTTATTAAGAGCACTTTTATAATAAAATGTGAGCACAGAGTTTCATAAAAGATCAAAGGTGACTTGAAAAAATTATACAATTTAAATATTTTTATCATTTATTTCATAAACACCTGAATCCTGTAAAAATGTTAGTTCGATTATAAAAGCTTATAAAAGTTCAACGAAGCCTTTAATCAAAAATAGATTCGATAAACTTATGCTAGTGGCAACAGTGATATAAAGTAAACAAGAGCGTAGCAGGGACAATAACCCTGTCGTCTACCTATGTGCATGCAAAGAAAGCCAAATGAGCAAGAAGAGACGAAAGAAATACAATAGTATTATACGTATATATACATATATAAAACGTGCGATGCACACAAGCCTGACACTGACCGTTCATTAATATATGCATATCGAGACGATCGGCATTCCTTGGCTAAGCGATAAGCCGTTACCGCAGTACTTCTATTGCTTATACACGCTTATATGTGTGTATATATATATATATATGAAAATGCAGACTCGCGACGCAAAACTATATGAGCGCTAAACTTCAGCGATTCGCTGATGCGTGCGTGCACGTATGTTAGAGAATGCGATATGCACGCGTGCGCTATCTGCGAGTGCACGCGAACGCAGCACAAAAAGAGAGGAGAAGGAAAATAAAAAGAGAAGCGGTCGCAGCAGTTTTTGTGCTTAAAAAAATACGCGGAGAGAAATACGACCGTTTACATGTCGTATATACATATATCGATTGATTGGGTGCCGAGTTGCAAAGAATGCGCGAGAATCGTAGGTTTTACGATTCTAAAGAATGTTTTTTTTTCATTTAGCTCATCGTCCTCGCTTCTTTCTGTTTTCATGTGCAGATAAGATTTGCGCGCTGCGAGAAAGAAGGAACAAAAAAGCGAAGAAGTATTCGAAGAAGTAATCGTGCACCTGTTCGTTAACTAATTTGTGATGAAGGATTATTTAAAAAATGATTTCTAGAAAGGAAAAGTCTTTTTTTAATCGTCATTCACATTAAATGTTAATGATCTTTTGGGTAAATATAATGCAGCCGTTGTTTGAAATTTCCGCGACGATTATTGTTGTTATTTCAAAATGATTCTGCTTGAAAAATTTATAAAAATCAAATATTTCTATTTTATTTTCGTGGTTTTTTTTTTTTCTTTAAATCGACGCTGTACACATGTTCGTATAAACTTTACATGTGTAAAATAAAATAGAAAACGAATGAGATTTTTTAAAATCATGCATTATCGAACTAGAAATATATCGGTACTTTTTGTTTTCTTTTTTACAAATTCAAATTACTTTTTGAACTACTTTTTATTATTTTACAATTTTCTTTACTTTTTTGTTAAAATATGGCTATTTTTATGCCTCGAGATAAAATTAAAACTCAATTATTTCAACGTTTCATATAGTCATCTTCGAAGGAATACACCATTTAAATTCGATTAAAAAAATGTGCGCGTCCAGCGTACCTATTTAACTTTATTCGCCCACACGCTCGCACAATTTATCGTATATACACATATGTATACTCTCTTAGTATAATTCCTTGCTCGCGTTCGCGCAAAAAGCTTATCGAGTCGCGGAATTTTGCGCTGCGTCATTATCCGCGTGCCTGACATGTTTGTAGCCTGGTTGCGTCTCCGTGCCTTTTTTTTTTTTTTTTTTTTTTTTTTTTTATTCGCTCGTTTCTCGTTTTTTCCACAATCTCATAACGCAGTTCGCCTTAACTTACGTTCGGTATATAGAGATAAAGCGAGACAGAGAGAAATAGAGAGAAAGAGAGGAAAGAGGGAGGAGAGTAAGAGAAGGGAAAGAGATAATACGCTAGAGTCGAAGGTGACTGATGTAGAGAAGGAGAAAACGGAGGGTAAACGAAAGAGAGAAAGAGCGAGTTCAGCCGGGGCTTAAGCGTCATCGGAAGAGCGCGTGACCGACGAGAAGACCCACAGGTGTACATGAGCGGAGCCTCGGCCCGTTGTTGTACGTATATACACACGTAGTCGCGATCGCGGTCGTGCGCTTTGACTCGATTGCTCGCTTAACTCTCTGCGATGGAGCTGATTGACCTTAGCATACATATACATATTAGCGAGTGTGCAAGCGAGTTATGCGCGTGTCGGCGTATATGTCGCAGAAATATATGTACACGGTTGGGTGGAGAAGAATCTAAAGCGAATAACGAGCATGGCTCTATACGTCAGCGCATAACTTGCAGTTTTGTTTTCAGAGACGGGAGCCGACTTATCGTGTAATTTAAAATAGTTTTCATTTAATTTTTTTTTTTTTTTTTTTTTTTTTTTTCCCGTCTATTTCGCATAATACCGCGCCTCGTTTTTGCGATTTTAAAAAGTTTACGATTGCAATTATACATATATTACGAATGATATTCGGCTTTGTTATTTAGACACCTGCGCATGAATAATTAAAATTTCAATTGTTTCCAATTTTAACTTTTGAGTGTATACAACAGTTAAAATAAAAAAGCACACGATGCGTATTATTATTCATTTTATAAAAAATTAAATGTTGAATATTTAATATCGATGACTTACAAAATAGAATAAATATGAAATTTTAAACAATGTGTTATCAGTAATACCAAACATATATGAACAATGATTCGTTATACTTTCTTTTCTTTTTTTTTTTTTTATTATAATTCTCTAATTTTCATTCCAAACAAAATATTTTCAAACCCTTCTTCAATAATAACATTAAAATTTACAATATTTATTGCCGTAATTAAAAACTTGCAATTAAACTTACATAAAATTTGAATTAATTATTAACTAATTTTTTCCAAGATTAGTAATTGAAAATCAAAGTTTTTTTTCCAAACATTTGCCTATAAATTTTTTATTACATAAAAAATATCTCTGCGTTCCTTGTATTAATTAAAACAGCGTCGAAAAATTATAATATCTTTCATCTAATAAATTAATCAAAAATTAGCAAGGCTTTAATTAGCTATATTTAATTCTTCTTTCTCGACATTTGTTTGCATGATCAGGCATCATCATGTGACTCTACGACTTGTCAAGCTGTAATTGTACGTTCTTTATGCAGCTGTTGATGTAAAATCTCGCAGCGCGAAACAACAACGCGTTATCATTTAATGAATTTTGTCTTCGATTAAATTAGTATGCGCGTGCAAACTTTGCATTTTATTTCGCCATAATATACTTGCGATGTGCCGAATTTTCTAGAAGCAAGTGATTGATAATTCAGTCGTGGTTTGAGATTTAAAAACTTTTTTTAATTTTATTAAAACTTTTGGATAAGTGAGAAACGAATTATATTTAATCGAACGGAAAATTTATTCTCTGCTATTCAAAATTATGAAATAGTATAAGCGCTCGTCATTAACTCAAGAATCGATAAAAAAAGAAAGAAAGAAAGAAAGAAAGAAAGAAAAAAAAAACAACGACGCGTCGTAAAATCATAAATTAAAGCAAAGAAAACAGGCGCGAGTACACGTGTCGGCTCCAGAAAATTCCTTGGCTTTCGATTTCTCCCCGCTGCTCCGTATGTATAACTCCACTCGCGAACCTATATCATTGACTAGAATTGAAAATACCATCGGTATGGCGTGTGTGCGCCGCGTTCAAAAGTCAACGTTGGCACCGTGTAACGCAACGAAAATTGCGCCTTTTACCCGCCATGAAAATTCAACGTGGGTATTATATATATATATATATATATATATATATATATATATATATATATATATATACACATATAGGTGGCACGCGCCGTTATAATGCGGCGCAGCTGAGCGAAAACGGTGAAACGTTGCCAGAAAAGTATAGTCCGCAGCGCGCTGACACGCGTTCAGTTTTAATCTGTGTGCATGTATGTGCGAATCTATGTACGCGCGTATGTATGTGCGAGTCTGTTTGGATTATCAAGAATAATCAGTTGGTTATACGATTTTTAGTGAGTCCGATAATAGTGCGAATGTTTAGAGAGTTAGATATATCCAGGGTCGAGTTGTTTAGATGGGCAAGCGCCGTAGGTAGTTGCCAAATAACGGGCTCTTATTATTGCTGAAGTATCGTGTATTATACAATGCATTCTCATTATGCGAGAATCGCGGAATCGTATATAACATATATTGCGTTTGCGCGATTCCTTACATGATATTATAGGAAAGTAGAAAGCGTGTAGAATTACGAGAAGACTTCGACACTCATTTGTGTACACGAAATGAAACTCATGCTTATACGTGTATAAATATATAGGAAATATTTAATAAAAGGTACATCATGATTAAGCTATTGATTTAACGATTTACAATATTGCGCGTCATTTTTATAAATTGTTTAAAACCTTTTTATTTCTTTCTCTAAATTAAACGATTTAAAAAGTTGAAGCGCGGAAAGAAATAATTTTTTATTTTTATGTACGAATAATTGAATGGTTTGAAAATAAGTCACAATTTAAAAAAGTATTAAACGGATTAGTATTTTATGTTAAATTTAATTTCAAATGTAAATATTAAATATGTTTATTCGATTGAAAATAATTTATTTGGATGGCAAATAAAATTCATTACTCATAAATTTTAAAATCAAATGAATTATTGTTCCAGGTCAAAAGCATGCGCATATAATATTCCGTTAGCAAGAATTTTGAAAAATCTCCGGAATCACATTATGTTCCAGTGTCCCCATGACTCTTAAACTTTGAGTCACGGAACATAAGACCTAATGCAGGCCTCAAGCATCATTTCTCTCGCATCTCGATCATCGATTCGTTTCTATCATTTGCGCTAAAGCGCAAACGTATATAATATATACGTTATCAAAGAAAACTATCATTGAAAGCAATGACGCGGAAGAAGTAAGCGTTACAAGTTAAACCATTAAATAAAAGCATTTCTTTACAATATCCGAATCGTTAGAATGAAGTTCGCCGACCCCGAGCACCGTTGCGCCGTATATATCTGTATACTTCTCGTAAATTTGATTAGGTCGTCAAGAGAGATGCCACTGTAACTAAATGACGGAGTGAACTTCCGATTTTCACGGCCGAGTTAAGAAGTTCGCGTGATGGTCAATAATGTGGCCGGTATTGACTTGGTTATTACTTTGATGGATTTAACGGTTCTTTCCTATGCACACGTTTGCATTTTTTTTTTTTTTTTTTTCTTTTAAAAAGGAGTGATCGTTATAACTTTGTTCGTGCAACAAATATGAAAGAAAAACCATGAATAAAATTCAAAGTTTAAAATTTTCTAATTAAAACTTTTATATTTATTTCTTATATAAAAGTGTTAATTTTAAATAAAAAGTTTTAGCCGAAAGTAGAAAAATAAAAAAATAATTAACTCAATATGTTTATACGAACGAGAATTTTGATGAATCTTGTAAAATTATTTGTATAATTTGCGAATATAACTTTTTTTTTTTTTTTTACATTGAACTTTTTATTATAAAAAAAATCAAAAAATTTTATGTTACTTATTGTATTCGTAAAAGTATCGGCTTAATCGCGCAGATTCTTAAAAGCTATTAACACATAAAGAGGGTTAGCCAGGTGGCGAGCCTTAATGTTTCGTGCGGAAAGCAAATGCCGTGTTGTCTAGTCATGTGCGGTAAGGAGAAGAGAGATTATTGGGGCAACCTTGAGATTTTTTTTCCTTGATGTGACCGTCGCCTCCCTAGCATAATCTATAGCAGTCGAGGTGACGTAGTCCCCCCTACTTCTCGCTTCGCTTCGAATTTCTACGTCAAGCATACGTTTGCTGCTATATACATTGTATACCTAAATTTTAACTTCGATAATCTCCCGGTGTGTACGTAGATGTGAAGGGCGTAGTTCTAACGTAGACGGGGTTAGTTTTTAGAAATTGATGATTTAGAACTTTCGATTGGATTACCGTATCCGATTCTCTCTTTTTTCTAGAGTTGACTCATACATTTTTTTTTTTTTTCTTTATTTTTTTTTTTATTAGCGGCTTGTATGAATAGTAACTTAATATCGTTAAAGTAATTAATATTCTTATATATTTTAGACTAAATAATATACCGAACAAAATTTAAGTGGATATCCAAATTTATTTTAATTTATTAATTTTTAGTTTTATCAATCATTTTCATCAAAGTAATTGTCAGAATTTATTTTACAGTTTAATTCCTCATCCAATTCTCGAACGTGCGTAGTCAGAGCTATAAACTTATCCAACGGACAAAGCGCATCGCAGCCAGATGAGGTAAGAGTATTAAATTGTTCGAGTATACTTAAATAATAGTACAACTACGAAAAATAAATAATAAAAATAAATAAAATTGTCACATGTTATAAGATTTCAATAATATATTCAATAAATTTTTTACCTTAATGTAATATTGATCATTTTGAGATACAAGCTCAACTATTATGGCACTGCTAAATTCAGGTAAATGCGGTTTGAATATATTTAAAGCTTGTAAAAAAAAAAAACTACAATGCTTTTATTGTGACCATTGTATAATTTCACCTTTTTTTACGTTACCTAAGGTATTATTTTGAGCTTTTGTCATATCTTCGATCATTTCTCGAAATATGTAACCTAATTTTAAAAAATAACGCATAATTTTAATATGAATAATTTTAAAATTACGTTTTTTTTTTCTTTCAATATAGAATAATAAAAAATGTATTATTTATTTGCAAAATATGCAGAGTTTTTAATTAAAAATTAAGATAAGCTTGTTGAATGTACGTGAAAAATTGCAAATTGATTTTTTTCTTTTTTTCTTTCTTTTTTTTTTTTTTTTACAAGCTTATTTTTATTCTTCTCATATCCTCATTAAAGCCACGTATTTCATTTTAAAAATATCTGAAATTTCTTAGCGTTTCATTATTAACTAAATCAGACATCCACGGTTCCATTGTTAGATTCATATTTTTTTCATTTTTTAAATTATCGTCTAAATTATATGCATCGGTAAGAGTAAACGAGGTTTTTTTATCAACTGTGGTTTTCAATTTTTCCATAAATGATTTAAATGTTTTCAATTATTCTTGAACTTTTGTTGAATTGTAAACTTTATTAAACATATTTATAAAACTGTATAAATAACATTTGATTGTCAGTATAAAAATAATGCGCAAATAATTATTGCAATTAAAAATGTGTATGGATGTAAAAAAAAAAAAAAAAAAATTAATTTTGCAGCATCTGTACTATAAGAAACTGTAAATATAGAAACTGTATATTTTTTATAAATGTATAACATAATATCTAAATAGTTTCAGATGTATGTTTTAATTAAATGAAAATAAATGCCATAATTACATGCAAACGCTAAATAATTTTAACATATGTTATGTAAACATTAAGTAATTCATGTAAGATGAAATATCAAATAAAATTTTTGATACATACTTCAACATTTACTATAATTTTTTTACTTACATGTCGCATTTATCTCCGTTAAAGATTATATCGTGTCTAAATTCATTCGTATATGCAGGAATTGGCTATTAAAATTAAGATTCGAATGCCATCTCTCATTACTTAAAAAGGGTGGATAAAGTGCCGCTTGTAACAATTGCAACGGCATCATCGTTCGAGCAATACTTGGGCTGTATCCGTAAAGTTTACTTGCCTCGTACTCGTTATCTAAGAAATCTGCGTACCTGTTGCGCAATAGCTTACCAAAATGGTATATCCTCCGTTTTCCTTCCTATACGTATATATGTTACGCCACATTTTAGTCATTTTATATAATATTTAACTGTAGATATTTTTTTTTTATTATTTATTATATTAGTCTTCTATTTTTATTAAAAAATGTTTCATTATTCGAGATTTCTCGATCACACTTACATTAGTTAAAGATCCTGCACCTAACGGACAAAAGTTCCGGAACATATTGGGATCGTTGGGCATACGCTCAGGACAGGTCACAGGTGTACGGTCGCCGTGTCTGAAAAGCTAAAATTAAGGGAAAAATCAGAGATTTTCATACTTTATATTGATTCAATTCCATCTTAATTCATTGGTATAACTTCAAGTTGAAATTTTTGATACTTTGCAGTATATAAGTTTATAATTATCACGTATATTATAAGTGGTTAGAAAATTAAGAAAGGTACACTTTTCTTTTCAAATTATAAAAATTTTTACAAAAAAGAAATGAATATTAACAAAATAGTAAAACTACATGTACATATAACAATATTGTATTCTATACTAATGCAACATGATATAAAATTTTAAAGCTATATGTATTAAAAATTAATAAAACTTATTTGAGATTTAAAGAAATATTTGAAAGAAATATGTATTATGATAAATTTATTTTCAAATTTAAAAAGAAAAATAATAATATTTTATGTTGCTTCGCTTGATAATTTTTAATTATGTTCAGAATAAATTAAATATTTCGCTTAACAATAATATTACTGAAAATTTATATTTACCACGTGCTATTGATTTAATTTTGGTTCGTCTGCAAAAGCTAAGTTCGGCAATAACGTTATCATAAAGAAGAGGAATATCATTTTAAATTTTAACATCTTTCAAATAATTTTATGTTTTTATTCTTATATCTTTATTTATTTAATATGAGTATAAATTACTGGAGTATTTACAATCTTAAGATTAATAAATTATTTATTATCCGTCAGACTGAAAATAAAAATATATTTATAAAATTTTGTAATAAATTACGTAATAACTACATAAATTTATAGGTATAACATATCAGCTACATTCGATAAATAATTTTATCTCTCTCTTTCTTTATATATTTTACAATTTAGATATTTCTAATTGAATTTATAATGGATATGTGAATAGAATCTAGTATTTACTTATTATATAATAATTATAAGTTAAATTTAATATACATTGTTATATTAATAAGCTCAACAATCAAAAAAAAAAAAAAAAAAAAAAAAAAAAAAAACATCAATACATCAAACATCAAAAATGTAGAAAATTCTAATGTTTTATATATGTGTAAATTATCATAAATATAAGCTGTATAATCAGTCTACATCCGAACTCCAGCTTTTACCCGCTATTCCCATAAGGGCAATCTCCTTACGCGCTTTTTTATCTGCAAGAGAGCTGCATTTCCCCAAGTAGCTTATTGAGGTTAGTGTAAAAATAGAAAAGGAGCACATTGCACGTTGTTCTAAGTATGTGTATCTGCGCGCTTTGAGATACGAGAGTTTCGTGTGTGTAATAAGTATAAACACGTACACATACGTACGCACTCACACACGGAAAAAGTTCCTTCGTAACATATATACACACACACACACACACACATATATATACACTACTCGTCTGTGCGCCCTTCTTGACGAAATGAAATACTCCTATCGCGCGCATCCTGCCGCGCCCCGAAAGTGAAAAAAAAGGAAGGGAAAAAATTCCCCTTTGTTTTTAGATAGGAAACGGATGGGCTTGTTTTTTTTTCTTCTTCTCCGGAAAGCGGCTTGCGATGGAAGAATTCAATGGCTGAGTAAATTTTACCGCTACATAGAGCGCGCTAGTGCGAGCTGCCGATACAGAAGAGAAAGAGAAGACCGTGATAGAGGGAGAAAAAAAAAGCACGAGTCGACAATGATGTGAACAAGAGCACGTTCTTCGAGGAGCGAAAAATATATGGGATTCTATGTCACTGTACGACATTAACGTTTACGTGTCTTTCGCCGTACACCGTATAGTACCGAGGCTGAAAATAGCTCGGGTACACGATTCTCCATGGGGTGCGGACTCTTAATGTATGCTTCTATATTTTACTTTCGTAGTGTCTACAGTTGTACGGATAAAAAATACTTGGTGATTTGTTTTTAATATCAGGTGCTAATATGCAATGATAAATAAATAATTGTTTTTTTTTTTAAATTACACTAAAATGAAATAGTATATAAGTTAAATTTCGATTTGATTTTTGGTTAATTTATATTAAAATTAATGATCAAATAAAATTACAAATTTACTAAAATACATATTGTATGAATGATAAAAGGTGATTAATAATAACATACTTTTTTAATATAATGTTATCCAATTTTAGTATTTTAAACGATATCTAATGCAGAATTTTTATTAACGGTTACAAGAAAATCATTTTTTATCGAATAAAATATAAAAATAAATCTTTTTCTAAAGTAAATACACTATTTTTTAAAATAAATGCTTTAACATTAATCATGAACAAATGTTTAAATATATTTGCACATACTATTTTTTCAAGAGCATTCGATGCACGACTCGCGAAACAAAAATATGTTTAAAATTTCCTTGTATTTTACAAAGCAAGCATGAAAGCGCGAATAGACCTCGTTAATAAACTATTCTCCTAGTCAAGGCTTATACATCTTTATGAATACTAAAAGGATATAACAACGATCAAGTACTGTGCATTCGATCACGGCATTTGATAAGAGATCTCTCTCTCTCTGTTTCCTACTTCCTCACGCCCTTTAAGGGGTTATACCAGTGTGGACGCTGAAAATTTGGGTGATTTTCGGGAATTTTTTAAAAGAAAAATACTTTATAAAATATTTCAAAATTATAAGAGCATATCAAGCTATATTTAAACTATATTCCATAATTTTTATCAAAAAATATTGAAAAATGAGCGACTTATGCGCTGTCTTCGGACAAGTCAAAAAAAAAGTTCCTCCACTGCTGCCATGATTCCGGACGAATGAGTAGCTAAAACCAAAAAAAAAAGTCGTTAAAGTAGAAGGTATTTCCTATACAATGTCGCAGAATTTTCGAAAAATATTAAAATTTAAAAAAATGGCGTAGTTATCAAAAAAAATTTTTTTTTTTTTGTTAAAAATATGGTCGTTTTTTTTAATGCCAAATCGTCAATTTTCATCCAATCAAAAAAAATCCTATGTCATTGTAGAGTAAATATATTTAAGAGTGTTCAGTTCAAATTTGAAGTCAATCGGATAATTGCTCTTTGAGTTACAATTGCAGAAAAATTTGAAAAATGTCATTTGGAGAAAAACGCGTTTAAAAGGTAGATGGAGCAGTTTATAGCTGCGAGCGGTTGCTCTTTAGAAGGCTGCCATTCGAAAAGTATTAGAGATACGGCCTTGAAAATTTCACAGGATATTCTTATAAGTATAAACTGTCGAGTAAAACAAAAACAAAAAAAAAAATTTCGATTTTTTGAAAGTTTCACACTGGTATAGCCCCTTAAAGAGCAAATGCGATCCATCCCTGTAAAATCGCTGAAGAGGATCGGCAATTAGCACGTGTCAATTACCTTAGCGCATTCCAGATTCCATTGCTCGAGTGCGAAGGATGTTCTTCTTTCGCGTGCGTGAAAGAGAGATAGATATATAAGGGGAGAGAGTGAGAGGTAGAGAGGTAGAGAGAGAGAGAGAGAGAGACGATAAAACGTACACGCGTCGATGGCAGTGAGTCCGGCTTCGGGTGCAGCTGTACTTACGGTTATTCGACCTTTCCCACCCAAATACTTATATATAGACAGTCGCACACGGATGTGGGATAGAGCGAACGAGCGATCTACCGACCTTTTACCGTGTCCATGTCGTGATCGTTACTTTTTTTTATTATGTTTTTGGTAAAGTTTATAAACTATCGTGCTAATTTAATAATGCCAATCGATTTTCAAAACGAGTATGAAAAGCGAATTGTTTTAAAGTGAAATTTACCAGCGTGAAATTTTGAAATATGCGAATTCGACAAATTTGATTTTCGAAAAGTAAGCGAATAGATCGTTTTATTAGTACAATATGTCGATGTGCTTGGTTCATATTTGTTTGTCCAAATGCCTTTTATGAATTCCGTAATAAAAAAGAATTAAATTTTTAATTAATCTTCTTAATAATAATGTGCTTGACATGCGTCAATTTAATTTTCGATTTTACAAATTGTAAATAAAATAAATGAAAATTATAAATATTTTAAAATTTTGTACTTTAATTTTTTTTTTTCTAGCATTAATAATAGTAATTACTTTTATAAAAATCTTATCATTAATTATTAATTTTTTTAGCTATTGAACTTTAGACTCAATGTTTTTTATTATTAAAAGGTTAAAAGACCGTTAATAATATTGACGATTTACATGCAGTTATCATGTTCATAAAAAGCTTAATCTTTAAAGACAATGATAAATTTGCATCCATTGAAATGATAAAATTAAAATATTTATATTATATATGTATTTACGTGATATAGATTCTTTAATTATTAATTTATTTAATATTGTACCTACAATATTTAATAAATGCGATGTAAAGTTTGAAATTATTAAATGAATAACAGAACAATATACAAAACACTACTTATTATAGTTCATCTATTTTGTATATAAATTTTCATTGTTTGTAAATATAACCTACATTTAAAAATTGTTTAGAATTATTTTCTTACTTTTTTACTTTCTTACTTTAATCGTCTTAATTAAGCTAACCAACTTGGTGCAATGCACCAAGTATAAAGTTATTATCCGAATCTATATTTATAATTAAAGATGAAGTAAAGTTCAAAGCGTTTACCAATAAGTTACCTCAATTACGACCATACTAGTAAATCTAACGTGACCGATGATCGAGAAAGCGTCGAACAATACAGAGCCTTAAATGCAATAGACGCTTTCAGTAAACTGTCAGTTATTAACACTTTAACTCAATTAGAGTCCATCAACCAGTGCAGAAGGGTCATACACCTGTCCTCTTGTTTACTATACTATACGTTATGTACGTTCACAACTTACATGCACTTGTACTCGCGTTTATTCCGCTAGTTCTCTTTTTTCTTTTTCTCAGCCTTGCACGTTCATGCTCCTTTTTTTTTTTTTTTTTTTTTTTTTTTTAATCTATTCTCTTTTTATCTTTTTCCCGTTATTTGCGACGATGTTGATGCTTCGTAAATATGTTGTAATGGAATAAAAAAAAAAATTTTTAACGTCACGGATAGTGAAAAAATAACAAAAATATTGGGAAATAAAATTGAGAATACAGCGTAGCTGTACAATTGTTTGGTGAACTGCGAAGCTTAAAACTAAAACAAAAACGCGTATAATTGTACGGATTAATTTCTTATAATGCATCAACTATAACTAACTGTGGCTTACCAGGAAGTCGCTTTGTTTTGCACTGTTTTGCTCTTGTTATCTGTTTCTCCTAATGCCTTTTGTGTTTGCCTTTTAAAAATCTTGAGAGATTAACAGCTTCGTATCTCTTTTGCGAATTGAAAAAATTTATGTAGCTACGATTTATACGGCGTAGTACTTGTGCATAGTGAATCTTTTCTAATTGGCCAGGGCCGTTTTAAAATGGCGCTTTAGATCGTTGCAAACGATATTATTTATAATATGCCAGATGAAATAATTCACGGTGAACGAACATTTTTCGATTGTTTTTAAAAATAAACGACGTTTTCAAAATTTTTCTTAATATTTATGATGATTTTTCAGTTTTGTATGTATTTTATTTACTTTATCATAAAAATTAACATTTATTTAAAACTCGAATGTAAATTTTCATCGCGAAAAAATAAGTATACAACAATTAATTTTGCAATTAAACGTTATTAAGTTAATGTTTTATCAATGTTGAATTAATTTATCACTTATTTTTTGCGCAACTTCAACCTAATTTAATATTTATTACAGCTAATATTTATAATAAAATAAAATTCATTTATTAACGCATTTAATTGTTGGTAAAATAATAATTTTAATGTCGTAATTATTTCAATTAACTAACCATTCCAGATTAATTAAGATTTTAAAATGAAAGTTAAATGACGTCAGCAAAAATGTACGAGTATCTCGTTACAACTGATTGGCTCGGTGAACAAATTCATACGAGCGTTTAATTAATATTTTGTGATCGACTAACCACTCGTGACGAGAGAAATCTCGACTTTGGTCATTAGCATGCTTTACTTACGATGATATGATTAACTGGAGGAAAAATCGTGGTAAGATTAGGGGTTTTCTCTCAATAGAAAATTTAACTTATTTTTCAAATCATCATCTAAGTGAGTACGAAAAAAAGAAAAAGTTTGTTTCGAGTACTCGACTCAAAATTCATCATTTTTTCTACAAACCGAATGTTATCCATTAATTTTACAAAAATAACTGTTATTATAAAGTATACAATAATAATTTGTAATTATAATAATCGCAATTTTCTATAATAATTAGAATATGAAACATTTTATATATAAAATACATATGCGTATGTATTTGAAAAATTATGGGACTTATTTAAATAGGATAAATACGTTAAATAAAATAAAGAGCTTTACAGCATATCTAATCGAGTAAACATTGCCTATAAAATGATTAATTTTACATTACTGACCTGTTTTTAGTTAATATACAATATTAATATTGTGTATTTGCAAATTGTTACGAAACTCTTTTAGCGATAAAAATAAATACCGAGGGAATAAAATAATTACAAAAAAAAATTATTTCTCAAGTCGCGTACACTATAAAATTTTTCTGAAGACTACTTTGTATTTATTTAAGCAGCATTAAGTTTAAAAATAGATTATATTTAAGCGAATATCTAAAAGATAAAGAAAAAAAAAAAAAAAAAAAAAAAAAACGATAAAATGACCAATTAAACATTAATAAACAAATTTTTCAGCTCCAAATAATTAAATATGAATATATCGATATTAATTTATTATGATATTCATTATTTTATATAATAATAAATTACTGAAACTTTAATAATAATAATCACGCTTTTTGCTTCGTCTGATGTTCCGAGAAATTTATTACATCATAACTTCCATTCCATTCCGATAGGTCATCCTTACGTTAAGAGAGATATAAGAAATGTTAAGATAACCGCTACGAAATAATACGATATTGCATAGTAATCGAGTGACATTCTCACAGAGCGAGCAATTTCAATACATTTTTAAGGATTATTAATAGTCTCATAATAATTTTGGTAACATTGTATAAGAAATACTAGATCATAATATTTAAAAAATTGCGATATTACTATGAGAAAAATTATGTTATAGTAAAATATGCAGTATAGTGTATATGAATATTTGATATTTACAAAAGAGTTTTTATTATGCAAGTAATAATTAATTTATTAAATATTATATATTATGTATAATAAATTTTATATAAGTATAATATATAAATTATATAAGATTTCTTAACATTTATCATTAAAATATAAAATATAAAAATATAGAAAATTATTATTTACTTTCAAAATATAATAAAAGTCATAAATAAATTTATAAAAAAAATAAATAAAAAATTAAAAAATAAAATTGTTAGGGATGGGAATCGAACACCTACGATTCCTTTAATGTACGTAAGAACGATAAGTATTCAACAAATACAAGTCCTCCGCAGCTTAGAGGTAACGGCTTCAAGCGGGCGATCAGCAACGTTAAGCAATGTTCGATGCGGTTTTAATGTTAATAGTTGGATAGGGTTACCGGTTGCGAGCGATTAAAGGATGTATAATATTATTATTAGCGTGCGAGTGAAAATTACAATAAAACTGCGCGTTTAAACCCGTACATAAGTCAATGCGTTAAAATAATCTGCATCTAATAACGATAATATGTATGTAATAATAAAAATAATATAAAACTACAAAAAACTCTCTCTCTCTCTCTCCCTCTCTCTCTCTATAAGAAAGCAAAAATGGAATAAAATTTTTAAAAAATGTTCCAATATAATAAAAATTGATTTATTGAAAAATTAATTTTAATATATTAGCTTAGTAAAAATTCATACATCGGATTTTACTATGTTAGCATAGCAAATAGTAATGAAGTGCAGAAATGTCACATCTTTACTATGTAACATAGTAAAATTTCGTAGCGATCATCTCAATATTTATTATAATATTTTTCTCGGTGAAAAGCATCACCTACACCGTTTCTTGTAAAGATTGAGTTAATTCTCGTGTGATTAAAATACGGGTCAGCGTCCCAAACGCACGCGCCTCGCACATCTTCATGAGATTTTTTATTTTACTCAAACACGTCTGGAATTCGACGTTCGCACTTGGACCTTGGAACGTCTCGGCGATATTTATCCATATATACGTACGACACGCTCGCACGCACCTTCCACCTGACGGCTATGCTTCAGGAAAGGTCTTTTCCGCTTCTCAAATTGCCGATCGCGATCGAGGCTAATTCCTTTCAATGCCATTGATTATATGCGTGTAGTACAACGATACTCCAGCGTGTATAGATATTCGCGCGAGCGAGTATTATTAAAATTCCGCAAGTGCACGAGGACGAAATCCGTGTGCGTGCGTATTTTGTTTATATTTTGAAAAAATAGAATTTTATCTTTTGTTTTTATATTTTGTAATGCAATAAAGTTTAACTCACAATTATACAAATAAACGTATTAGTTATTTTGCGCAATACATGCAAACATCCTGAAAACAAGGTAAAAATTTGAATATCGGTTGGAACACGAATGATGACGTTGGATTAAAGCATCAATGAACCTACTATATTTCGTTTTTGGCCTTAGTTTGTAATATTTTGTATATTGAGCAGTAAACTAAAATTTATGGCTGTATGTGCTCTTTCTCAAGGGTCAGCATAATGACTTTATTGTTTTATACAACTGAGAGTGTTTTTCTAGCAAAGATTTTTGATACCTACGTTCTCTCTGCATTTTCATTTTTCTAAAAGTCTATGGCGTTTTAGTTTATAGTCTTGTTCTGGCTTTCATACCGAAACTTTCATCCTGCTTACTTTTAACGTATTTTCAAATATAGTTCGATTATTAAAACTTTCTCATTTACAAGTGATGGAAAGGAACAACGAATATTTGGAAAAGTTAAGCATATTATGGATTATTATTATTAAGCATGTTATGTTTAAAAACTTGATTTTCATCTTTTTCAAGTTTCATTCAACACAGCTTAATGTAGAGAATTAAAGGCTTACTTGTAGAGAATCATGCACGCTGAGGAATCCACTTGTTATAAAAGCATTTTTACCTTCGGTGCTTAATAACGAAAAAATAAGTTGGAATACCGCGTACATATTTGTAGACGTATTCGCGTAATACGCACATGGTCACTTTCACTTCTTTCACTTTTTAAATTTCATTAACGAATTGTCATGAGCCTTTTTATTATTAATTTTGTAACAAATTACAAGTTTTACCGTTAAAACAGTTATATCCGAGCATAAGGGACGTTGATGCAATGTAAATTATTTAAGTTAATGCGTAATGACATCACGTTTTGATAAAAAGGCATATTATTCGATTGAATAACGCAAATACATTCATTGAATTATGATTCATACGAATCTGAATCAGATTTAAAACTTATTCCCATATTAAGTATACCAAATGACACACGAACCGTTGTTCTAAACAATCCTTTCT
The DNA here is from genome assembly GCA_949987625.1 of Chalcis sispes. Classification (NCBI taxonomy): domain Eukaryota; kingdom Metazoa; phylum Arthropoda; class Insecta; order Hymenoptera; family Chalcididae; genus Chalcis; species Chalcis sispes. The sequence continues at coordinate 26,936,254 of OX465097.1, read as the reverse complement.
AATTTTATGAAATTAATGCGTTGATTATTTATTTTTTAAACTTTTTTTATTTAAATTTCAGTTTGCCAAAATAATAATTTAAGTTTATATTTATTTTAAATTACCGTATATCATTAGCATTAAAATTGACCGCTATTCAATTCATATTGCAGGTGACGTGATATCGTTAATTTAATAAGAATGGAAAATGAAAATGTTTTTGAATAAAAAATGTTTAATTTTATTTTGCGAATTTGCAATTTTATTTTGCAGATTTATTTTGCAAATACGTATCTTTGTTACTAAATATTATTTTAACAATTGAATATTTCGTCAAAATATTTTTAATTTTTGAATATTACTTTTTACATTGATTAAAATAATTTTTACGACGATAAATTGTTTGCAGTTAAACTTTATAAAAAAATAATTTTTTGAAAAATATGGTATTTTTTAATATATTTAAAAAATTAACAATATTGTTATAAACAAAAGGCTGTTTTATTTTAGATTTATTAACTTTTAAATTCAAATGTTGTATTATATTGAACTATTTTCATATATTATTTGAAATTACTATTTTTTATTTTTTACACGTTCTTTTTTATTTTTAAAGCAATAGCTTTGAAATTCTCAAAAAATTATTATAAAATAATCAGTGTAGTTAGTAGGAAGTAAAAGCAAGGCGGGCGCTAGTTATCCGTAGCTCCGTCCCTGAGACCGAAGGCCGTCTGTCGGGAAAGGGGACAAACTTTCGCGTTGGCAGGCCTGACTTTCCGGGCACACACAACCTCTCGTAAGCGACTCGAGTAGCAGCAACAGCGCTGCAGCCGCGGTGGCCACCAAATGAACGTACCTAAGCCGTGAAAGAGAAGCCAGACAGTCGGTCGGTGCGTGTGTACTCGAGTAGTACAGCCGAGCGTACATTTTCAGTGTTACAAGTTCTATAGTACGACGGTGGTGCAGCTTCAGAAGAAAAAACGAAATTTATTCTTTCTCTATCTTTCCGAATCACACCAGTTTATTCCGTGTTCAATGCATTTTTTCTTTCTTCACTTGAGAAATATCGAAGAAGATAAATCGTCACCTACAGCTAAAGAAAGCCGTCGCCGTGCTCACGAGTGTCAGTGTGCCGTGACTCGTCGCGCCTTCGTTCTCTCTCTTTCTCTCTTAGTGTCTGTGTTTTATGTATATATAGCCGTATACGTGCGATTGTGCCTGGTATTATTTATTTGTGTCCAAAGGCGTGTGGCAGCGAATTAGATGAAAGAAAAACGCGAAGAAGGAAGGTTTGCAGTACCGTATGGCTGCGAGAGTTAAAGAAACGGAGAAGAATTTGAAGTAGAAGAGAGAGTTATGTAGAAGTAGGAGTTCTGCATCTACGCTCTGACACAGCGAAGAAAGCCAGAGTGTCAGCCATTTGCGCTTCTCTCGCCTCAGTCAACTGTTTGTTATATACTGATTCTTGGAGGCTTTGGGAAGCGAGAACGTCCTTGTTGGTTGCGACTTGGTTGTGCATTGCTTACCAGCGGAACCGCGGCTGAAAGGGAGAGATAGCAGTTGGAGGACGCAAAAAATATGGCTCTTTAAGAATCGTGCACATCGCACATCAAGCTTGTGAGTGCCGATCCCTCCGTTTTCCATCTCTCTATATTACTCTCTGTCTTCGCAAATACACGCTATCTATACCGACAAAGCAACGCGGGTGCGCGCGCGCGCGCGCAACTCGAGGGCGACGTACAAAGCTACCAAGGTGAGTGTACGTTCTTTTCTGCCTGATGCAGAATACCCGTGAGAAAAAAAAGCAGCTACAAGTTTTTGCATACTCTTTAACTCATTTTTTCCATATTTTTTTGTTTATTTTTAAACTGTTATTTAGCTTTTTTTTTTCATTGCGGTATAAAATTTCGGCTTTTTGACTCCGCGTATCTATACCCTTGCTTCTTTAGCGGAGGGGGCGTCGCGCGTACGTACGCGGATTCTGCTCGAGACAAGCGACGCGCGAGATTGATTTAACCGAGTCGCGGGTGGCAAACTTGTCTCGCAAAATCGCGCATCTACGATTATTTACGTGCTTCGTTCTTCTAATTTTACTTAAGAAGAAATTGTAAATTAGTTAAAGGAGCGTCGTTTGGTTGGAATTCGAGTGTCAACAAAAGTTGACCAAGTGACGGCGGCGGTGCCGATGGGTGTGCCGCCACCAAAGCTGTGTATGATACGAGCGAAACGAATGTACGCACACATGCACACATTTGATGGGGGAAGGAAAGGGAAAGACAGGACGTACTCTATCTCGCTCTCTTTCTCTCGAAGCATTTGCATTTACTATAGTACTACGAGCTGAATGAGTAGCGATAGCGGGTAGTGGCAGTTATTCTTGTATAAAAAGAGAAAAAACTTATACTTTACAACATTCATTATTGATATTTTGGACAATTCGCGCGAGAATTCCAAAAGGGCATCGAACGCTCTTGTGTATTGTTATTAAGCGTCTCTATCTAGGTCTTTTCGCTTCCTCGTTTTTTAATTGCTCTCTTTTTTATGGTATTGCAGTGAAAATAGTTGGCATTGAATCGGTTAGTCAATATTATAATTTATAAGTTTAATACAATCCTTGAAATAAATCGCATTTGTAGTTTGTTTAAATACCGCTTAAGCGGAAAAATAAAAGTAGCTTAATTATTTAACTATGAAATTTAACTATTTTCAAGTCTAAAAATAAGTTAAAAATACATATATCAATACACAGCAATAAGACGTTCATTTATTTTGTTTCTGGTCTCAATTGTTATTTATTTTGAAGATCTTTCGTGTACTCGATTCATTGACGAGTTTCCGAGCATCGTATAGTATGATTATATGTAAACGTACAGCGCGTAAAACAGCGGCTGCAATGAGAAAAATACATCTTGCCGCCACCACGAGAGAACGGAATGCAGCTGCCGCCGCCATGTAGCCTAGATTCCCTCGGCTTGAACGAGAAAGACGGAGAGACATAGTTGTACGTATATATACAACGAGCAAACTTTCACGTCGCGTCGTTCGTTCGTCCGTATATCTCGCAGTCCATCGGCCTCTCTTTCTCTTTACTTGTACACTCAAATATGTATACGTAGGTACGTGCGCGCACTTGACACGGTCGCACTATATAGGCGATTTTGCGAGATATTCACAGCTATGGCAGCGACTCGAGTTTAAACTAAAGTTACTTTTTGCTTCGATGTGCAAGATCTTCCATTATTCTTTCTACTTGACAGTTAGAGCTCGTTTTTCTTTGACTTTTGTCATTGAATCACATCAGCATTTATGAGGTACAAGAGTCAGTTGCTGTGTGCGCTGACCGATTACCGGATTTTAAATTGTTTTCTTGCTAAGACAAATAAGCGTTTATTTTGTTACTATAAATATCTTTCATATTTAATTTTATTAAAAGAACGCCAAATTTTCTAAGCGCCCTTTATTACTCAAGCTGTGAAGTAAATACCAATTACATTGAGCAATTAAAGACATAGCTATTGATTCTTTAATACTAGATAAACTTTGATATGCACAAATTAAGCGAATCATTTTTTATCTTTATCAATTCTATTTTCATTATTTTATTTTTATATATAGTGAATTATTTTTCAACAGAAAAGGTGCAAATTTTGAATTAGCTCTAATGTTTACAATGACATTTTTTAAACGTTACTCATGTGTATTGTTGAGAAACAAAAATATAATATTAAGTTAAATTAAGATTAATTTGCATCATCTCATTGTTCTTAAAATTGAAAGAGCATCTATTAATAACAATTAAGCTAAGGGTTTCTTATATATATAATTTTTATTTGGATTCTTGAGCTATATTTATAGGAACAAATAATAAAGCAGTTTTTAACTTTATTATGATAGAAATTGAGTTTTTTTCTTGCAAACTTCAATGTTTTAACAAATCCTTGTTTCTTATTCCAATAATCCAACTTGTAAATGGATAACAAAATTTTAATTTTAGTAAAAATAAGAAATTTAGAGTTATTTATAAATGACATAGTTGGTTAATGTAAAATACATTTAAATAAACTAAAATAAACTTTCAGATATACATTTTTGAATTATAATTTTTTATTATTAGAACATTTTTATATATTCAATATGAGCAGTAACATATGTTTGTAAAAGTAACTTACCATTTGTGAAAGACAAAAAAAATATAATACAGGTTTAAAAATTGAAAGCAACTTATTTTTTGGTTTTAAAAATTGAAATTATATTCCGAAATGATAACAAAGAATTAAATTACAGATAAACAACAATGTTCTAGTTAATTGAGCATATTAGGTGATTTTTTTTATAATTTAAATTAAAAAATATTTATTTTGTGTACTTAATTTAATATCCATTTAAATAAATATTGCATTTAAAACAATTTGTTAACATCTTCATGGAAAAGAAAATATTATTAAATTTCTTGTAAAATTATTAATGAATACAGTTTTACTAGAAAATATTTATAACCAATTAAAAATATGTAAAAAAGAGTAAAATAGCTTTTTTAAATGGAAAAAGATACAGGATGCAAGATTAAATATTTTTATCCTAGATATGATCAAATTTTTATTAAATGAAAAAATTTTATAACAACGATGTTACTCGTTTACGAAGATTTTCAAGAATAACAGAAATCGAAAATTCAAATTCAATTATTTTTCACATTACTTAAAATGTTTCAAAAAGATAAAAAAGTTTTAATTATATTACCTAAAATATTTTATAAAGAATAGAAAATCGATTTAGTAGGTTAAAAAATCGTGTAAGAATATACACTTATCAAGAAATTTCCATTAAAAATTATTTGAGTACCATTTTTTACAGTCAAGTGTAATTTTATATTTTTCAAAATTAAATATCAATATTGCTAGAATGTTTATAATTTCATATCTTAATTATATTAATATATAACTCGTTATAAAAAGTTTTTGATAACGAAAGCTTGCGCAATTCACTAGCAGTTTAAACATAGACTCAAATCTTTTGGAATAATTAGAAAAATGAAATAATATTTACAAATGACACATATGTTACAGTGCTTTTAAAATTATTTTGTAATGTACAATGTTTGCAACTCATTGAATTTTGTAAATATAATCCGATGTTATTTCAATTTTAAATTATCGATAGTTGCCTTTGTTGTTATATAACTTTATATTACATTCACAATTTGAAAATTGTTACGTTACAATTTTTTTACATTAGTAAGGAAGACGCATTTTACAGTTACTTATAAACTTAAACCATTTTTTAAAAGGGAATTAAATTTACTTCTTAAATTGAGCGTTAGAAAGTAGTGCATCTCATTTATGGCATTTCAAATAAATAAAATTAATATACTGAAATTTTTATATTTTAATTTGAGATCTTATTTAAAAAAATTATTTTCCTAATTTAAAACATTAAAATATATTGAGACTTCATATTATTATTAAAAAATAGTCAATGTTGTATAATTTATTTTTACATACTTTACTACGTTTTATTGATAAGGTTTTTACGATTTAAAATTTGTTTTATGTGTATATATTTTTCGTTATAAAACATTTACATATTAATGTTGTACGAAAGGAGAAATGTTTAAAACTATCCTAGACCAAGGATGAAACATTTACATGTTAAAAATTTTTATTTACTATAAAAGATGTATGCAAATGTAATAATATGTCCATCAAGTTAGCCCCGCCATTTTGTTTGAAAAAAAAAAAAATGTGCTGCATTGTGCTCAACTTGTGCCATAATTTGCCGTAAAAAAAATTATTAATTTTCATTTTTATAATTTTCATGATCGGAGTTAACTTTTTTTTCGAAAACGATGATTTTTTGCCTTTAAAAATGTAAATTAAAAAATTTTTTTTACGGCACATTATAGCACAAGTTGAGCACAATGCAGCACAACTGTTTTATTCCTTGAACAACAAAATGGCGTGGCTAACTTTTTTCGAAAAATTAATTTTGGCCATAAAAATCAAAATTTTTGAAATTAATTTATTTTATTTATTATTATTACATATGGCACATTATAACACAAGTTGAGCACAATCCAGTACAACTTTTTTTTTTTTTTTTTTAAGACAAAATGGCGGGACTAACTTGAAAGACATAAATAATTTAGCGTAAAAGAAGGATTGATAAATTATGTTTGCGTTTTTGAATCAAAGTAAGAATACAACCACTTTTTTTTTACAAAAGTAAGAATAAAAAATATATTTTATTAAATAGTAATTCTCTATCTATTAGATGATGAAATGATATAGTCTTATTTTATTCATTTGACTCTTATATAAATAATTATTACTTCATTATTAATCTATTTATTTTTCTAATAAATTTATTAGAACTTAAAAATTATGAAATGAGCTACAAAATAACAACTTTCACTAGCGCTACTAAACGGTATCCCAGTCAAACGTAGTATTAATAATTGCAAACACAACATAAATATATTTGAACATATAAATAATATGTTTAAATTGTAAAAATTGTTTTATTACGTTGTTTTATTTTTATGAACCATAATTTGTAAGAAGGGCATTAAATTACAAATGAAGAATAAACAACATATGTTTGAACAGTTTTTTTTTTATATCTTATTGTATACCGATTGTATCACAAGGCTATTTTAATCGAACGAAATTCACAAATATTACTTAAATTTTTATTCGATATAAAATTTTTTTTTTTTTTTTTTTTTAGGGAAAGAAAATCCTTTCTTTAGATGTTCTTACGATACAAATAAAGCATTTTATATTCTTTCTGGTATTTTTTAAACTTATGACATAAATTAAACTATTTCCTCCAAAGAAAAAGTGTGTTATTTTCTATCTCTAATAAATATATTTTTAGTGATCGCCATCGAAAATATAAAATCTTAAAATTGTATTTGAATTTTAAAGATTTGGAATGTTGCTTTAACCATAAAAATCTAGTTTTAAAGAAAACGGCCGATTGACGCATAGATTTTTTTTAAGTCGAAATTTATTTTTTTCTTGCAGATAATTCAATATGCATCTCAGATGACTGTTAGCGAAGCAGGCGCTCATTTGACATTAATATGAGCGATATAATAGCTGTGTCAGTGCCCAGCGATGGGCCAACACGTCAAGAGAGCGTCACACATTTGAAGAGACATAAATTGAGCGGGTGCAATGTTCCACTTGTTCACGGCAGGCCGAATCCACCGGTCAATGCACGCAACAGATTGTCAACACATCAAAGAAATCACAGTCTAGACTTCAGGTACTTTCGAAAAACAGTCGCATAAAAATATATTATTTTATTTTATGTTATAATAATAATAATAAAAATAATAATTTTCGTAAGTAGAAATTATAAATTGTTTTTATATAAATATTTTTAAAAAGATAAATCTTCTAATGACAGCAAGATATATGACGATTAATAAACGAGGATAAATATTTTCAAGCATGTGGTCTTATAATGTCACACTGATTCTCCTTTTTTTCTTTCAAAATAGGTCTATGGGCATTTTATTACCACCGGTTCCTCAGACCACTGTGACGACCTTAACATTACATCATAGAAATCGTAGTTTGGACTCAGCTCTGCAACGAATCCCCGAAGTAGATGTTACACCAAGTCCAGAATGTGAAACAAATCCAACTCCAACAACTAAGTCTGTACCAGCTAACAAGGGTCGAAGTAGAGAACGAGATGATCTTGCTAGTTTAGGTTCTGATGATTCCGGGATATTGTGTGGCTCGGATAGTGGGTCAAGTGACACTGCGAATATCACAACGAGGTAATTATATTTCAAGTAATTATTATATTGATATTTTAATGAAATAAATAGATTTTTGAAAATATTAATATAAAAAAATTAACAATAAAATAAAATATTATTTAAAAATTATTGTAAACTAAATACTTATATTTGAATTTTCAATATATATTTTGTAAAAGTAAAGTTTTAGTCGTTACTTTAAATATCAACCTTCTAAATTAACAACTAATATTTTGTTTAGTAATATTCATATTTGTCTCTAAATTTTTGCAGAGAATCAAGTGTAGACCATCTTCATAGTAGGGAAAGTTTAGATTCGACTCTATCACAGACTGGAGATATGGACGTTGATGTTGTTGATGGAGAACTTTGCAATTTATCAATATCTCCTGTGCAATTGGCTCTTGATGAAGATCAACAAATCAGTATAGCAAATGATTCCGAAGAACAAGAAAAAAATGAATGCGCCTCTGGTGAATTGCGAAACGCTTGCGATTATTCAGCCAAAGAACTTGAAAATGTGCAGTCTGAGACATCGGAGTTCCAAGGAACATTGGAAATTGCGGTGCCGCATCGGGATTTGGCGGGCGCAGCAATGACACTTTGTTGTGGAACCAGTCAACCAGAAACCGAGACCATTAAAAAACAACCTAAGATTCAGAGGCAAGAGACTGCACAACCCAAGCCCTCAGAGGGATGCTTACTTAGGTTATTTGAAAGTCAAGTTTTCGATATGTCCATGGCTATATCTTACTTGTTTAATTCAAAGGAACCAGGAGTTCAAAGTTATCTTGGTAAATTTTTTCAGCCTACATAATTTTATCTATTTTTAGATAAAAATACAATAAAAAAATACAATGGCAAGAAAAAAACTGAGTACAATATATTTTTAGGTAATAAATTGTTTAGTTTTCCCGACAATGATGTGGATTTTTATTTGCCGCAGTTGGTTTTAATGTATATACAATTACACGACGTTACAGAAGTTCTTTATCCGTATCTTGTCAGTAGGTAGGTGAAGCGATTATAAACAGAGCATAAAACAATAATTCAAAAAGAAAAAAAAGATTAACTTCTTTAATTGGTTAAATGTTTTTATGTTATAGGTGTAGGCATTCAGTTGATTTTTCATTAAAATGTGCTTGGTTACTAGATGCATACAGTTCAGATGCTCATTTAACTACAAAAAAGAAATCACATGGGACCAAGCTTAAAAATTTAATACTTGCGGATGAACTTAGGTAACGTAAACAAATACATTTAAAAAATATGTGTAATTTAAATTATTGATAATATAATATTGTATGAATTATAATGTAGACCAAAGGGAAAACATCGTTTATCTGGATTACAAGGTTCATCTGTATCTCCTTTACCTATAGTTCAGTCTGTGGCATCACCCAATAAAAAAACCCACCAAAGATCTCAGTCTGATGCCACTGGATTATTTCAAAGTCTGCGTCGTAGCCATTCCGGTAATTTTTTATAAATATTTTTTTTTAATTATTAATTTTATATAATTTTAGCGTGTAATTGATGTTTTTTTTTTTTTTTTTTTTTTAGGTATAATAAATAAAGTTAGTCTTGGAGATCTTAGTTCTGGACGAGCGTTTGACAATGGATGTACCTGCTTTGATTCCTGCCAAGGAGTGGTGAATGATTTACGAGGCCAGAAGACTGACTGTGTCTGCAATGTTTGTATTTAATGAAAAAATATTATTTCGCTCTTCATAAAATTAATTTTAAAATTTTGAAATAAAAAATGATTTTATTGATAAATAGGCACCTCGGCTTGCACCAGAGCTGGAGTTCATTCAGGCACTTATAACTATTGGAAAGTTACTTGGAAAAATTCCTACGAAAGAGGGCAAAACGGTTCAACTTATTGCAGAGCTTAATACTCTGAATTTGAATCTCCCGGCAAGAGTGTGGCTTCCGCTTCATTCGGCTGTACCTCATCATATTGTTAGAGTCCCACCTCAGTATGCAGCTGTTCTAAACAGCAAAGACAAAGTAAGTCTACTTTAGTATTTTTTTTTAATATACAAAAGTTATTACTTGAAAGTATTGAAATAAATATTATTTTTAGGCTCCATACATAATATACGTGGAAGTGCTTGAAGTGGATGATTTGTATACATCACCAGTGCCAACTAAAATAATGGGAAGTTCATTAAGACATACGAAATCCGAAGAAAATTTAACAGGTGTTGAACAATCTGAACAAAAAAATGTGCCAAGTGAAGAAGCCCAACAGTCACTACCAGCTGCAAAACAAACTCCGAGTAGATCCAGTTATTCAAAAAATTCTGAAGTTTCATTTCATTTCATTGATGATGATCCTAATGACTGTTGGAGTCAAGAAGATGATGAAATTACACAACAGGTAAGTTATATAAAATTTAAAATTTTTTAAATTACTGTTTGTATATTTTATTTTAAACAAAATATTTTTTTGAAGTACCTGCAACTTCGTAAAACTAAGGATAGAGACACAATATCGCAGTTGAGTCAGGACTCATCTGATAGCCGTGAACCGGTTTTCGTTCCGGGCGACATAAAAAGACGATTGACTGAAATGGCTACAGCCCCAAAAGCTACTTTCAATCATGATCCGGAGGATCCGTCTGCTGCCGTCCTAAAAGAGCCTTGGGAGCAGAAACAGAAGCGAATCAAGTCTTCAAGTCCTTATGGTCATTTAGCTTCATGGAAATTATTGGCCGTCATTGTCAAATGTGGTGATGATCTACGTCAAGAGTTACTTGCATCTCAACTTTTGATGATGCTTCAAAAAGTTTGGCAAGAAGAAAAATTGCCTTTGTGGTTGCGACCATACAAGTAAGTTAAACTTTTAATAATGTTACTTAATCATTTTTTGTATATATTATTTATACATTGCGAATCATGCAAAATTAAAAAGTTGTTTTTAAAATTTAATTTATAATTCTATTATGTTATTATAAGTATATTATGTTATTATAATTTTCAAATTTACTAAATTAAATGAATGGCAAAGGAAAAAAGATTTTAGAAATTATTAAAATTTTTTTCTATTTATATGATACTAATTGATATATTGAAAATATTCACAGATTTTTATGACATTCAATCTAATAATTTTTAAAACTAAAAATAAATTTCAGAATTCTTTGCTTATCAAATGACAGTGGACTTATTGAGCCCATATTAAATACAGTGTCTTTGCATCAAGTAAAAAAACATTGTCAGTTAACTCTATTGCAATATTTTGAACGAGAATTTGGTCCTACAAATTCGGAACCTTTTCTTGTTGCTCAAAAGAATTTCATCCAAAGCTGTGCCGCTTATTGTCTTCTCAGTTACCTGATTCAAGTAAAAGATCGCCATAATGGTAATATTTTGCTTCATAGCGACGGTCATCTTATTCACATTGATTTCGGTTTTATTTTGTCAACATCACCTCGAAATCTTGGCTTCGAAACAAGTCCATTTAAATTAACTCCAGAATTTGTGGAAATAATGGGCGGTAAACAGTCGAAAATGTTTGAAGAATTTAAAACGTTAATTCTAAAAGGTTTAATAGCCGCAAGAAAACATATGGACAAAATAGTTAATCTCGTTGAAATAATGATATCAGGTAAGTTAAATAAACTCAGTTTGTATTAAGATTGTAAATTAAAATTACTAGCGTTTTATTTCTACATTGGTATATCATACGCAAAATTTTAGAATTATATTAAATTTTTTTTATTATCTTCATATCGATAATATTAAATACTAAATTTACCACAGTAGTTTATTTAACTAACTTTAGATTTAGTGTCAAGTTAAACTAATATTATTACTAGTTTGACATAAATAATTAATGAAATGTAAAACATTTTTTTTCTTAAAATTTATTTGATTAACATTTTAATTACAAAAAAAAAAAAAAAAAACAATGTTATTTAAACTCAATTTTTTCATACATAGGCTGTCAGTTACCATGTTTCCGTAATGGTGGTGCGTCAACTGTTCAAGGATTAAAGAATAGGTTTCATCTTACTTTAACAGAAGATCAATTGCGTAAACACGTTGATGACTTAGTAGAAGGAAGTCTTCATTCGTGGTCTACGAAACTTTATGATCGATACCAATATTTTGCGAACGGCACGCTTTAAATCTATACTACAATAAAACTATAAAACCGTCGCGTCTATTTGACTGTTTGTACACGCTAATTTCCGAAACTTCTGAACGAATTTTCAGGAGATTTTTACAGGTAATTTAAGCTTAGCTTGGAGCAATATATAGGCTTTATTTCGTCGAAATTGGCTAATGGAAAGAAAAGATATTCTAATTTAAAGTTTTAGGAAACTGCTCACAGTGGCACAGATCATCGAAAAGCCTACAAACAGCGTTGTTCATTTTGCATATGAAGTCGCGGACACAGCTAGTGTAAATATATGTATAAAAATTATCCTTTCGATTCTCACATCCGTCGACGTTTGTATAGAAGCAGATTTATCCGAATTTCTTACATGCTTCATAATTTTGAAAAAAATACACTTCATAGCATTCCAGAAGCATAAAACTTATATCGACAAGTATTCAACAGTGGGTGAAGACTGAAAATATTTAGTATTTCATGTGTCACGGTTTTAGCTTCTTAAAAAAATAAATAAATAAAAAATAATACTACATAAAACTACATTTTGAAAAAAGTAATTAAAAATTTACATTTCTGATCTAAAAATAAAAACTAAAAGTATAATGGTAGTAGTCATAATTGGTGAATTAAACTGGAGTATTGCAAAGATTTTACAAATATGAAAAATTTCATCGGCAGTATATGATTAAAATTAATTAAGAATGACGATAGCTTAAGGAAGTGTCCGTTTTTGTTACATAAACTTTGGTATGTATGAATTTCGACTGACACGTAAATCGACGTATTACAGATTTGGTACGAATATGTAAATCTGTAACGTTAAAGTTACAAACTGTTGTTGTCAGAGTAATTTGTCGAAGGTGCCTTATAAATAGAAGCAAATGAAAGCGACGAGTTAAAAAAAAAAAAAAAAAAAAAAAAAAAAAAAAAAAAAAAAATACAGTGCAGTGTATTAAATTGATCGTCGTTGTAAAGAGGACAATCTGCAATTTGTATATATTCGTAAATTAAAAGAAAAAAATTCATCAGTATATAGTTATAATTCGATGAAAAATGACATGATGAGCGTATGTGAGAAGATGATTAGCAGTTATCACCCTGAAATCAAGAGCGATTAAAATAAATAATAATAATAATGGGAGGCGAATACTCAAAATATTTCCTACTTTATATATGCATAAATAAAAATCGTAATGCTGCTATTTACGACAAAAGTGTAATTTTAACAGAGAATACTGCAATTCAACACAGTCAACTTTTTAAATTTGCAATTGTAAGTTTTTATATGTTCTTAATATATAATTTCATAGTTGTTAAATTATAAGAAATGCCAAGATATGCATCTTAGTTCAAGAAAGACAATTATTTAACTAAGAAAACGAAAAAAGAATGCGATCTTACATTCTCGTGTACGTTCAAGCGTTTACACTATTAGAAAAAAGAACCTATTGTACATACATAATTAAAACTCATTGTTTAGCATGTAATTGCAAATGAATGTGCAAAGCTTAATCAAAGCCACGGAAGGAAAAGTCCAAGTTAACCTTACTGAGAGGTTTTGTGAAACCTCCGTGACTTCAAAGTGTCTTATCTCCTTTTTCTTCTATCTTTGTTGTCTCATCGATCAACGGACAGACCAGTGATATTGTTGTAACGACAGTGTACAGGGCTTTAAAAGAAAATATAAAAATGAGAGACATGTTCCTATTTTTTGTGGATTGAGAAGTCTTCTCGTAGCGCGAATTTTGTCTCTTCGTTATGTTTCTGGTCTGCCTCGTTCTTTTGCCTCATTACAAGCTATTAATGACATTAAATACCGAATAAATATAAATCACAAATAAATTGTATTTTATTATTCCTACAATTATATATATATATATATATATATATATATATATATATATATATATATATTTTTTGATTTATGATTTTTTCTACACATGTATAAAAATATTTATAAAAAGGAAAAAGAATCAACAGAAATAAAATTTTTTTTTTTTCTACTGATGATTCTCAATCACAAATTATTTTCAAAGAAATAATGTGTACACATAAAATTCACGTTGTCATTTTTATACGTTGATCAATAACGTAGAGAAATTTCAAATAAAAAAAAATGAAGATTAATTTATATGCACATATTTTTATTTGTACACTGAGCTTGGTAATGTAAATACTTTTAATTGACTTAAATCATTAAGTAATTAAACAATTTTATAAATATGTTAGATTATCAGTCCTTGGAGTATAGTTTCGTCTTACTAAACAAAAATGATGTATGAAATATATGTAATAATAAATTTAACACAATATTTATACACTATTGCCTCATTTTTCTAAGCACTATCTAATTCAAAACGATTCATTTTTTAACAGTAATTCGAAACAAAGAAATGATGAGTACATTGTCTCACTTATATTTTATATAACACTTAGATGACATTCATGAGCATTGGAAGATAAAGAACATAAAATCATTAAGTATCGCAAATATCACATTAGATCTTTCAGTTTAAAAGAATATCTGATGAAAATATCTTTTCTATAGAAATCATTTATTTGAAACTGAATTTTATGTTATCTTGTATAGTTTTAATACAATTTTTTATGTTACTTAAAAAATTATCCGTTATAAACTATTTCATTTACAAATATTTTTTAACTATTTTTAACTAACTTCTATTAAATAATTCTTAAAATAATTTCACATCTACTTTATACTTTTAAATGCAAAAATATGAAAATACTTGATTAAATCAAAATTTTAATCTAGTTAAGTAAGAATACATTTCTATTATATTAATGAGCATTAAAAAATAAAAAAAATTAATTATAATAAAAATTAATGATAATTAAGTTTGTATGCTAAAAACTGATTTATAATTTTGATGGAAATAATCGGGATTTTGTTTAATGGCATTTATCTCCAAAATAGATTTTTTAAAATAAGAGAAAAAATATTTTCACCGGGTAATCTTTGCCATAAAAATTGCCTTATATTCTAGAGAGCTGTTGCAGAAGATTTGACGGTAGGACGGCTTCCAATTTATCAAGGATGTAATGAAATGGCAGTGAGAACCAAGCAAGCATGGCTCTCGCAACCACCCCCATAGTATCTGGATATTGATGTGTTAACAATGCTACTAATGCTGTAAAGGAACACAGTCCAGCTGTAAACAAAATAAAAAAGGGCAGCTCCTTTTTCGGATATACGCTTACATCATGAAACGAGGGTAAAAGTTCACGATCTGCACATTCTGTACAAGTAGGATAAGGATAAAATAAATGTCCTCTCTCTAATGGATAAGGTAACATCCTGAAGGTTCCTTCCCACGTACAGTGTAAAAGATTTAATGCACCTTCCATTTGTTTCCAATGTGGGAGGTGAAAAAAAGCATATGCTATTGCTTCCGAATCGCCTCGTTTTAATACATGTTCTGGGGGTAGAATGAGGGGTTTCATTTCTAGCAAATATTTTGGAACATGTGGATTAAATTCTACAGCTCTATGAATTGCTTCAACTGCTGACATTTCTGCTGTAGTCAATCCTCTTTTACTTGCAATATCAGGTGAAAATTTGTCAGCTACCAATCTTGCTTTTAATAACGCAGCTGTGTAACATATTGTTGCTGATTTAGGTAAACTTATATCATCATATTTAGCTAATACAGCTTGCACATCAGCATAAGCTTGCATTTCTAGAAGAGCTTCTATTAGATTTTCATGAATGTTCAGTACGTTCATGATTGGAGGTACTTCTTTTGTTAGATCTCTAAACATTTTAACAGCTTCTTTTAATTTACCCAATTTTCTAGCACACATAGCAAGTCTTCTTTTTACATAAATAAGAACATTTGTATCTCTTCTATGAATGGCTTCTGCAATTGAACCTTGATGTTGAGTATTTTGAGATTTTCTGTAATTATTTTCTGCTACTTTGAGGGCTTGTTTAAGAATCTTTTCAGCTTCTAGAATAGTTGTAGCTTCTTCTTCAGCAAGTAAGATGTAAGCAGGTGCGCAGTCTGGATTACGCTCTAAAGCATTGTGAGCTGCTTTAATACGTACAACTGGATTACGTTCTCTCCATGCAGTTTGCATAATTTCATATTCTGCTTTTCCTGTATCACCTTCACAAGTAAAAAAAGTTTGATGATCTTGTGCCGACAAATTCATATCGTAATAAGTCAGTGGTTCTTTATTTGTAGCCCAATAAAATCTTTGATATTCTGCTCCTCTAAATAAATTAATAGGATTGCGCCACACTTTACATTCAGGCACATTTTGCTGATTGGACGAATTTGTATTGCTTACATTCGAATTATTATTTTCAGATCCATTGTCTCCTCCACCAATCCATGGAGATATATGATTAAGAGATACTTGTTCAATAAATGATGTACCATATTTTCTAAAATACCACCATTCAAAAATTAAAATTAATCCTGATATAAGTGATGATGTTCCTGTGAGAGCGACATAAAATTTTGGAGTTAATGTACTTAGGAACATTGTTGAGTCCCACATGCTTGTAAATAATAGTGCCATTTAGGTACTCAAAAATATAATATTTTTAATGAAAAGTAATTCGTGTAGTGATTACTTTCTACAATATTTTATATCTGTAAAAAAATAAAATTTATATAAATAGGATTTCTTATAGTGAAGTAATTAAATATATTAAATATAAATCTAGAACACTCAATGCTATATGAAATATTTATAGTTTAAAATAAATACATTTTATTAACAACTATAAGTTGTTATTTAAAATTCCTAGTGTATGTAATCATAAACAACTGTTTGTTAATAATTTTCAATTTACCTTTTTTTTTATTTTTATTTACTTTAATTGAAACAGAAATATTTTCATGCACTATATTAAAAAACATAAGAAGGCATTTTATTTTTTTTACACTCATTTATATATCATTTTTTGTTATTTTTTGGTTATTTCAATAAAGTATCGTTTTTCACCACGAACGGAATACTGATAGTCATAGATAAGTTACTATCTAGATTTATTTTTTACAAGTCACTATGCAAGTACATATATTCTAGTAAGTTACAAAAGCGTACTGTAGAATCGTTGTTGTAGCATTACTTAAGCATGGAATAAGTAAAAATTTGTTATAAAGTAAAAAATAATATTAAAATAATTTTACTTGTAAAATTTTAACATGAATTTCTCAAGTACTTTTCAAACTACGATTGAATAAATCTTATGAACATAACATTTAATTTTATTCAAACGATTTAATATGCATGCAAGTGCTTACATTTATATGTTGCTGTATAATTTAACGATTGCTGCATTTCGTATAATTGTTTTCTGTAAGAGTTTTATATTAAAATACACACATGTAAGTAGACCGGTATTTTTTAAATTTATGTCATAAAAAAGAAAAACTACTTTTAAAACAAGAGAAAATTTATCATGCTTAGAATTACAACATTTGTATCTAAAATCCAGTTATTTTCTAAACAAAATTTTGTACGTATATTAATTTCTTATTAAAAATATTTTAAGGGTTAAGTTTCTTTTTTTATAAACTTAACCTCACAAAAAATTTAAAATTATTAATAATAATTATAATTATTATATTAATATTTTTATTAGATTATTAAACGATTAGTAACCCACAGTAAGTGGTTAAAACGTAAAATGCCTTATGAAAATTTACCACCACATCGAAATGATCCAGTTATTAAAATATTAGATACGCCTGTTTTTAAATCAATTTTTACACAAGAATTAAGTACCTTAGCTGATTTATTTAAAAAGAACAATTATGAATTGAGAATAGCTGGTGGAGCAGTGCGTGATATATTAATGAATATAAATCCAAAAGATCTCGATTTTGCAACAACTGCAACTCCAGATCAAATGAAAGAACTATTTAATAAAGAAGAAATCAGAATGTTTAATGTTAATGGTGAGAAACATGGTACAGTAACATGCAGAATTAATGATAAAGAAAATTTTGAAATAACTACACTTAGAATTGATGTAGTAACGGATGGTAGACATGCTGATGTGCTTTTTACTACTGACTGGCTATTAGATGCTAGTAGAAGGGATCTGACGATAAATTCTATGTTCTTAGATTTAGATGGCAAAATATATGACTATTTTTATGGCTATGATGATCTGATGAAAAGAAGAATAGCTTTTGTAGGTGATCCAGCAGATAGAATATGTGAAGATTTTTTGCGTATTTTTAGGTATTAACTTTTTAGTTAAAATTTTAGTACATAGATATTTTAATTTTGATTTTTAAAAGTTTATAAATAATAAATTTTAATTGTGTCACAGATATTTTCGATTTTATGGAAGAATTGCCAATGATCCAGATAATCATGATGAACAAATCATAAAAGCTATTAAAGAAAATATTTCTGGACTCGAAAGAATTTCAGGAGAAAGAATTTGGAGTGAGTGGAGTAAAATCTTAACCGGAAATTTTCATAGAGAGTTAACTAAAAAAATAATAGAGTGTGGATGTGGACAATATATGAATTTACCTAAAAATCCAAATTTGGAACATTTTGACGAAGTGTGCTTAAGAGCACAAAAAAATAATGTTAAACTTAGACCAATTTCCTTTGTTGCTGCATTATTAGAAACTGAAGAAGATGTAATGGTTTTATTGAAGAGGTTAAAATTTAATAATTTTGATAGAAATTTAGCATTATTTATAGTTCAACATAGAGAAGACAAATTGTGTGAGAATCCTTTACAACCTTATCAGAAATTAGTTTTAAAAACCATTTATAAAGTTTCAGATATGAGAGAATATATTTGTGAACTGTTGAAGTATAAGGGGGCTTTACATTTATTAAATGAATTTGAAAAATGGGACTCAAAATTTCCAATTACTAGTGCTACATTAAAACTTTATCTGAAAGATAATCTTAATCTTATGGGTCCAACATTTTCAAAATTAAAAGATATTTGGGTTGAAAATAATTGTGCAATTTCTGTTGAAAAATTAGAAAGTTACATACCTGATATTGTTGAAGAAAGTAAATTTATAGTGAAAGAAAAAAAAGAAAGAATGCAAGAATTGCGCAAAAGAGCAACAAAGAAATCTGTACAAAAATAATTTATTACAATATAAATTATTTACAAGTGTAATAATAAATTATATTTAATTTATTTCAATTCAATTTGTAACAAAAACATCAAATGTTAAATATTTTTGTTTAGTATTTTTTGTAAATGTAAATAAAAAATTAATAGATGTTTATTTTTAGAATATATTACAAAATATTTTTATAATTCACACTCACAAATATATTTAAAAAATATTCGGTAATTTGATGAATTTATGATTTTTAAGCAATCATCACCAATTTTAACATAAGTTATTTTACTAAATTCAATTGATTTTTATACTTCACTGTAGTAAAGTTTTTTGTAAATTTAAAATTTTTTAATTTTTCCTGGAACTGAAACATAAAAATAGTAATAACATTTTTATTAGTAGCTCAGTTGGATTTGATTAAAACTATCCATCAGTTTGTTAATTAACAAGTACCACCCATAAAACTATCTGAATTTATATTAAAAGGTGGGTGATCTTTTTTCTATCAGGAGCAAACATTTGTTAATTAAGTTAAAACTGACTTTTTACTCAACGATTTTTCTAAGTTATTTGTAATATTTCAGATTTTGACAATATGTACTTAAAATATTTCATATAGAGTTGAAATTTTGTATTTATACTAAAAAGTGGAAAAACTGCAAAAATGTTTAAGATATATTTTAGTATAATTAGTATTTCAATAGTTTTTAAGCATCTATTTTTTTATTGTAATTTTTAATTTTGGAATAATATTAAGTACTTATATGTAATTTGGTGCATAATTTTTTAAATCGGTAAAGTGTATAAATATACCAGGTATGAGAAATCATAACAATCTGAATGAATTTTTATTTGAATTTTTCATTTAATTTTTAATTTAAACAAATTTTATTTTCTTTCAATAAAATTTATTAAAAAATAATTTTTTTTTTAAGTTTAAATTTACATTTTTATTTTATGATTAATTTTAATGCTGAACTCAAATATATTGATTATTAATATTTTTGAATATTGATTGAGAATTAAATTTCAATAAAATAATAAATATTAGTGATAATATCTATTAGTGTTAATATTATTTTGTAACTTCTAAATTTAAAATAAAATCAATGAATGCAGTTACCTAAGAAAGACTGATATCTGTAAAAAATCATTATTTTTTAATTAAGTTTTATGCTTTTTATATTTGATATTTAAAAATTTATGAGTAGAATTGATAGAATCATTAAAATTATGAATGTAATTTTTTCATGAATGTATTCTTTATTTTTTTAATAGAAAAAAAAACAGTTTTCAATAATTAAGGTATTTTAATTAATAATTTAATCAGTATTTTATGTATGAAAAATATGACAAGAAATTTGTTTATGATTTTTTTTTAATATTTAGAATTCAATATTTAATATTTAAAAGTTTGTTAAATTTTTTTTATTCATTCGATATTTTTTATTTATTTTGACAAAAATTAAAAAAATGATATACGTATATTTTAATTAAATTTTATAACGTATTTGAAGGCGAATACAAATTTTTTTCCAAATACTGAACAGATATTTAATTTATTTTTGAATATACGAATGTAATTATTTCATTTATTTCTATAATGCGTATTTCTATATTGATGATATTTAAAAGGCCCTTTAATTGCTGCTTAACTTTCGGGCATATGAATTTAATTTATTGATTTTTCAGTTGCATTATAACAAGCTCAGGCAGTTTCGCGCATTGTTTACTGTGATAAAGTTAAATAATCTTTATGTAAATAAAAATATTATAAGAATTTTATATTATTTTAGCAACACGAACAAAATTTTTTTTTATCTCTTTTCAAAAGACTTTTTAATCGTTTATTCCTTGAAACTTATATAAATAAAACTTATAAAAATCTAATTTTGATAAATAACAAACGATCATTTTTATTTAAATTAAAATTTATTTGATTTTAAAACTTAAAACGTTTTATACTTATAGTTATAAATATAATAATTTTTTCATAAATAAATTTCAAAATAAAATTTAAAACACTTTACATGTGAGTTATCATAGGTATGTGTTCGTATGTGAATATACAGCATATGTGCAAAAATGAAGAAGAAAGAGCGCAAACGAGGCAGCTTGGAAAGGGTAAA
Source organism: Chalcis sispes (assembly GCA_949987625.1). Lineage (NCBI taxonomy): Eukaryota > Metazoa > Arthropoda > Insecta > Hymenoptera > Chalcididae > Chalcis > Chalcis sispes. Next base: position 26,915,158 of record OX465097.1, on the reverse strand, counting down.
AGAAATGTGAAAAAGTAGCGGCAAGGGGAGCAGTCACAACGAATAAAAGAAAACGAGACGCGTATAAAATGTGCCCGTCTCTTCGCGCCGTTGCTTCTTTTTTGTCCAAGCATGTGGAGAGTACGCGACTAGAGTTACACACGAAGTTAAATACGAAAACGAGCGCGCGCTTAAGTTTTATTCTTTCCCGAGCACAGAAAACTCATCGCCGCTATAGTTCTCTTTTCTTCCTCTTTAAAGCGTTCGAAGTCCATGCACGGGCTTTCGAAATAAGCAGCGCGTTCTGTTTCCTTTATGTCTCTAATTGCCGGCGATCTTGGCAATTAAAGCCAGGTTAGTTGGGGAGGAAGGACGATTCCGCTACATAGTACTCTGTAAAGAAGTATAGAGAACGCAGCAGTTATCTTGCACAGCGACAATTGTGAAAAAGAAAGAAAAAAGTACAAAAAATAATGATATAAGGGAAAAGAGAGAGAGAGAGAAAGAGAGAAATAAAAAGTAGGGCAGTGGTCTATCATTTATTAGTTTTGATCGACTGGATGGATGCGGATACATTCGTGCAAAAATGCACGTCATCGTGCGTGCGATTCACCAGCGCCATTGCAGATTAGGAAAAGAAAAAAAAGCTGCACTCGCCGCATGTGCTTTTTTCTTGTAGGATCTTGAAACAATGAAGATTATTCCTTAATTTTACGTGTATCTGACATTAAGAGGCAAGAACCGTTTACTTTTTATATTGCATACTTTTGTTGTTTTTTGTTCATAGGACGGCATCTGTCCTGCTGCAAATTTTAATTTACGTCCAGAAATTTCACTGTAAAATTTCACTCACATTTGTAAGAAAAAATGATTTATCAAACATAATGCAAAATGATTAAATTTATTTGATCAGAAAAATTTTTCAACGACTTCAAATAAGTCAATATACTATATCAAAGTTATTAAACTATCATTTAATGTTAACGTTAAATTCTATTTTATTAAGAAATTAAGTTTATGAATTTTATTTTATTAAAAATTATTTTCATAAAATTCTTGCATAATTTTTAATATAATCTAAAAATAGAAATAAATAAGAAAAATGCTGATTGCCTATAGGTATGGTAAGTAAAAGAAATCAAACAATAAGAAAACATTATTTGTATACTATGTAATATTAGATGTATGCATATGTAACCTTGCACTTCTTATTTCTTTATCTTTGCCTTATTAAACGCATGTTCTTACATAATTTTCGGTATTTACATCACCTTTAAATTTAAATATGTGTAATAGATGTAATTTACAGAGAAGGCGGAGATAGTAGCTGCGTATGGAACAGCATAAGGGTTTTTAAGCTTCCGATTGGCTAGTTGGTAACAAAGCAGCCATAATTGTTTACGAATGAGCCAATCTTAGATAGCATATATGTATACGTAAGAATAGTAGGAAAATTACGAACACTTTGCTTGCAGATATTTATAAAGCTTTTTATTTTATAATATAATTTTTTATTATTAATAACGTATTTATATGTCTCTATTCATTTTTACATTCTTTAAATAAAAATAAGTGCGATAGAGATAGGTTACAGATGCGGCGTAAATAGCGATACGGTATAAGAGTTTTGAAGCTCCTGATTGGTTAGTCGGTATAAAAAAAAATAAACCTATAAGAAGGGTTACGCCGCCATTATTATATAAATTAGCCAATATTAGATGCACGTGTAAGAATTATACGACAACCGCGAACACTTAGTTGTTGATTATAAGGCTTTTTTTTTTATAACGTAATTATTAATATTGTATTTATTTAATTTTGTAAGTTTTTATATTCTTTGAATGAAAATAAGCACGATAAAAGTAGTTTGTCGAAGAGGCGGAGACGGCTGCAATGCACTATACGGCATAAAAGTTTTGGAGCTTCTGATTGGCTAGTTGTTATAGAAAATAAACCCTTACAAAGGGCCATAATAATTTTAATGTTTTTGCATATAGCCGCCGTTATTGTTGACAAATTAACCAATCAGACAGATGCACTTGATTGATACTTGTAAAGCTTTTTATTTTAAAATCTAATTATTATTATAATCTAATTATTCATTCGTTATTAAGGTGCCGTAAGTAGTACTCGGATAAAATAGCATAATAAATTTTTATTATCTAAATTTCTTAAAAAATAATTAATTAGATGAGGATTTAAGGCTTTCACGAGAAGAATGTGTTTTATCGTATTTTTTTTCGGGCTGACTTATACATGTTCACTATTTTCGATTTGAAGTTTCAAACTTGCTGTAAAGAAGTAAATCTGAAAAAGAATACAATATTATTATTAAATTTTAGGGTTAAAATAAAAAATAAAATTAACGAACACTCAACCGTTTTTTGTTTTTACAATGAAATTTAAAAACGATCGTAAATAATTATTATTATGATAGACACATAACGTATGTATATCTTATAATCTAAATTTTCCAATGTACATGTAATAATATCTGAAAGTATTCCGAAAATTATAATAAAGTATATCACGGATAATAAAATTGAAATTTCGCATTTGGACTTTCGCATTCCTCGATTAATAATCGAGAACTATCCAAACACGCAAACTCTCATGATAGCAGTAATAACAGTAGAACTTGGATAAGCGAGCACGAGTTCGCAGTTGGTGGCTATATGTATAGTATATTGTGCATATGTATATGTAAATGTATACATATACTTGCGTATATGCACGGTTTCGCACTCGCGGCTCGCTCGCGTGTACTCCTAATGCGTCGGATCTTACGCACATATTTGGCCTATACACGCCTTGAGTATACGTGCAAGTACAAGTGACCCTAGTGGTCGGATCGGTGCTTGTATCGCATCTGATAGAACCACCGAGAGGACACGACTCCGGGATACAAGGCGATTGTACGCGCGTTCGCGCACCTTCTCGGTACATGGATACGTGCGCGGGATGATGCTCCGAGCGAGCTAAACAGATATATGGATGGCTAAGTAAACACGCCGTTGTCTCACGCAAATAAAACGAAAGAAATAAAAGACGATGTTGGATATATTTGTCTTTGGATATAAAAATGTAATATTCTTGTTTACATTGTTCGATGCATGTAGAAGAAGGATTTAGAATATTTGATTAATTTTTTTTTAATGTGAATTATGGTTCAATAAAAACAATTTATTACCGTATTGATAATTACATTATTTTAATAAAAAATTTTCAATTTTTTTATAAAACAAATTCTCGGTTTAATAATGTTACTTTATTATTTTTTTTAAATACAGCTTTATCATAATTTTTTTTTTTTTTAGAACATTTACATTTTTTTAAAGCATTAATGTAATTAAACTACTGGTATTTACAATAAAAAACGAATTGTTTGATATAAATGAAAAAATAGAAGAGAGAAGAAAAAAAATGGTTATAAATACCAATTGTGTAAAACGCAATTTGAACTTGAAGACATTTTTCGGAAGAATTGGTTCGTCGCGTCTCTTATATTCCTGCTGACCCGTATTTGTACGTTTTCGTGTACTATATATGTCGTTGTTGCGTCTGTGTGAATTTTACAGGACATGGAACGTAGAGCTCGACGAGTTGTCAGCTTCTTCAGTCCGCGCAGCAATTCTTTACTTTCAGTCTTTGTTTACGGCTGCTTCTTTTTTTTTTCTTCTTTGTCTCCCGCGTTTCTTCTATCTTCCTTTTTTCTGTCTCTCTCTCTCGGTTTTTCTTTCTCTTTTCTCAGCGCGTTTTTTATCTCCTGAGTCATTAAGCACGACCGCCCGGCGGCTCATTGTGTCCCCTTTTTTCGTCTTCACGCGTATTTGCGCACTCGCGTGCATACATATATATATATATACGCGGTTGGCGTACGTTATATTCATGGGAGAAGAGCGAAGATTGCTTAAATCAAGGGTTTTATTGAGTCGCGCTATTGTACGCTTCTGGGTGTATGACAAGTTACGACCTAACGCTTGAGAATTCGAGCATGTAAAGTATCTTGGGGTTTCTCTTTTTTTAGCTTTTGTTCATTCTTTTTTCTTTATCTTCTGGAGTATCTATGACCAAAATAAAGTTCATCAGATTTATTTTATCGTATTATTTTCTGAATGTTTTGATGGAATATTTCATTTGATAAAAAATAACCCTTAAACCAAACGTTTGGTTTATTAAATATATTAAATAGCTCATTTAATAGTGAAAGAAATTGACTATTTTATAATAATGCATTCAAATTGATTTATACATTATTTGTGATGCACAAGTACTTTAAATTGATTCGTTAATGAATTTTAAACTAGACAAACACTAGAATTTTCGTATGATTGTTATCAAGTAATAGTGTAAAAGCATCGTTCAGTTTATTAATTATATTACGAGACCTAGTATTCAAACTTCCCATTCTCTCTGTCTCTCTCTCTCTCTTTCTCTCTCTCTCTCTCTCTCTCTCTCTCTCCTTCTCCTACATATAGATACAGAAATAATGTAATGCAGTCATTTTGAGTAACAAATTAGACCGGTGTCGATGAATCTCACGAGGGAATTATTTTGTTGAGAAATTTGCCAACAACTCGGCAAATGTTTCGCGATGCATTGCCATGAGAGAGTATCGGTATTTTCCTTCCTCTCTCTCTCTTTCTCTCCTTCTCCCTTTCTCTTTTTACTTATGTAAGCAATAAGACGCGAGCCCAAAGCCGGCCAAGAGTGGCCTCAGCTGCAATCGCTCGTACATGAATGCTCATTAGAAGGGAGAGAAAGGGAGAGAGAGAAATCTCATCGGAATCCCTGTGTGCACTGACATGAGAGGAGAGAGAAAGAGATAGAGAAGGATCCTTCCAAGACAACGAGAGCGAGGCAAAAGGGCGCGCTTGGCTTGTTGGCCGAACCGATGCGATTTCGGAATAGGAAGTTCGGCTACTTGCGGCACCGTCGAGCTGTGCGCTTTGCCCGGAATTTCAGCTTGCCTCGATTGTTTCCCTCTTACTCTAGTGCCTGCGGCTGCGCATATACATACTCGGAGGATGCAGACAGATGTGTATGCAAACAAGTGCGATTGTTGCCCGTGTATATATACGCGACAGTTGTCCGTGTATATACGGTAGGAATTGCAAATAAGTAGGAGGCATTTTAACGCAATAGAACCTAGTGTGTATATATGCGTGGGCAAGTATGAGGTTTACCAGTGTATGTATTCTGCTTGTGGAGAGAGAGAGAGAGAGAGAGAGAGAGCGGTGTAAGGTGTGCACGTAAATGTATGTCAGTATGTGTGTATGTGTGTGTGTGTTCGCGCGCGCGTGTGTGCGAGTGTAAGTATGTGTCGACAGCGACGACTATCAAGCCTTGCTAATTAGTGGGTTATTTACCTCTCTACGTGGATGAGTGTCGGCGCTGACTCGTTCTGTCGCTGTTGTATGCGCAGCATTGCCGGAGGACTACATATACATAGATCCATCCATCTATATACACATATATGCACATATGTTTGTATATTCAAATATATTTATACATATACGTATATGTATATTCATACATGAGGCTAGGTCACCATGTGGCGCTCATTAGCGAAGTGAGACAAGAGCGATTGTGAAAGGGTAAGGTAAGAAAGGGACGACGAGTAGATGAAAGAAGTAGAGGTTGAGAGGTAAAAGAAGAGAAAGAAAGAGAAAATGAGAAAGACAAAACGCGAGAGAAATATATATATATATATATATAGAGAGAGAGAGAGAGAGAAAAGAAGAGAAAGAGAGAAAAAGATGAAGAAAGGGTAAAAGAAACACGAAAGAAAAGTAAAGGAGAAAGGCCGGATGTGCACGACGACAACGCGGAGAAAATTAAGACGAGGGAAAGGGTTCTACGAAACCACTGCGCGCAAAATGTAAGGGATTGCGAATTTAATGAGGAAGCGCCTTTCTCTTCCCCTTTCCAACTCATCGTTCTCTTTCCATCTCTTTGTTAATGAGGGATGTAAATGGGCAGTTTCGTGCGTTTCTTTTTGTACATTTGCAATTAATTTCGATTTAAGTTGCTTGAAAAAAAATACTCGTCTACCATTAAGCACACATTACACATTTAGTTATTCGTATATAAGTTACGAGATTTCTTTAATTATGTGTACATTTTTTATATCGTTTTATTTTATTTTATTTTATTTTATTTTATTTTATTTTTTATTTTATTTTTTATTTTATCTTTTAATTCGTTGGCGGTTGCATTTGAAAATTTATAAACGAAAAAAATAATGTTAATTTTTGCAACGCCAACATCGTAAAATGGTAACGTTTCGTCTTATCATTTTGCGTTTTATATTCGAAAAAAAGCAGGAGAATAGTAAAGTTCAATATTCACCCGCAACGTTTTTACATTGTTAATAACAAATAATAAAGCCTTCATTTTTAAAGATTTTGTTATTATTATTCGTTATTAGAGAAACAGAATGTTATTTTCAGTTGAAAATTTTGGAATTCTGAAAAAAATTGACGAAATTCGTCAGTTATTTCAAGACAAGCTAAGGGTACAAGCAACGAGGAAAGTAGTAAGAGCAAGAAGAATAGAACGTAGTCGTGCTTAGCCTTGCCCTCCTTTAGTTTAGCGAATAATATATAAAATCCAAAATGAAAATTTCTTCCACAGCGAAGGCTTATATCGATAAGGGGTGAGCCGCCGTATAAACGCTATACCTATGTCTACCAGAGATAAACATACACAGCTACATGCACAACAATGGAGGATGAGAGAGGAGGGAGGGACGGTATCGAGTTTATAAAATTTTCGTATGCGAATTGGCACATTGCGCGTGCACGCGAGTGAGCTTATGCGTATATATATATGGAGAGCTTCTTAAATTTTCATGAAGGAAGCTCGTAAGCAAAAACTGCCGCGTGCGTTCATATAAATGCGAGCGCGGGAGATGCAGGTCGCACTCGCCCTATGAGAAGAACCACCACCGCCATCCGGTTTGCATCTACCCGATTTTCCAAAGACTTTTCGACGCCTTTACTTTCTCTCTTTCTCTCTCTCTCTCTCTCTCTCTCTCTCTCTTGCTCTTTCTCCCTTTCAGACGTTTTGTGTGCTAGCTGTAAGGAATATACTCGGGTCCCGCCTCGTATAATGAAGACGATGAAACTTGCGAAAATTGCCTCGGTAAACGAGGCTATTTGGATGTGTGCTAGAATCTACCTCTCTGCGCTTTCTTAGTAATACATTGTGACAAATTATCTAATTGCATTTTAAAATTGCCCGTGTTGTGTGATTTGAAATATGAATTTTTTTTTTTTTTTTTTTTTTTTTATGAAAAAATATTTTAACGAAATAGTGTTTCTCCTTTATTTTTTAATTTGCAGTATCTATAATATTTTAAAAGGTGCCATATAAAATAGGTGTTCCCATTTCGCAATATTTTATATGCCGTTACATTAATTATCTTAACGAACATAACTAGTTTTTTTTTTAACCCCTGATAAAATAATCAAAAACGATGATTTAAAATTGTTACAAAAACATAATAATCCTGTCTTCGACTTAGAAAGAGTAGTGTATTTTTATAGTTAGTTGACAAATTTGCGCAAATGAAATCTTTAAGAAATTTAAATTACTATGATAAAAAATGAATGTTTTATAAAATTTTATAAAAAGAAGCTAAAATTATGACGGATAATAATTATCGAATGAGCGTAAAAAATAAAATAGAAATATATTTAAAATATATCTAGAAATAGAAATAGATTTAAGGTATAAAGTTAAATTTTTAAATAATTAAAGCAACATCTTATCATATCAATAATATATCAAAAGATAAATACGCAAATTGAAATTCGAAACCTCTGTTTTACTATAACGCGAATATACTTTTTAATGGACTGCTGGGCAATAAACGTCAAAAGAAGTAATTCCAATATTACGATAACGAAAGTGTAATTTTGTATGTGTACAAATGCTTTTAGCCATCGTAAGCTTTTTGTAAAATTTAACAGGTCCATAAAAATGTACGAGCTCGTATAATCTCTTGTATTTAATTAAAATTATAACAATCCGATGCAATTGACTGTCTTATTAACGCGCTCTGTAAATCAAGTTAATAATATTTATATTTATAAAATTTAATTTCATTCAACGTATATTGGTTTAATCTTAATTAACGGATTTGAATCTTAATTAAATTTTATACGCTTAAAAAGCAAAATTATTCAAGCTTTAAAATTGGCGCGCAGTATAGCTATGCGGCCCAACGATTACAATGTAAATCAATCGTTTAGAAAAACATACCTAAAATAACATTTATTTCTCTTCGCGGTTAAAAGTTTTCGGCGACGTTACGTTGCGTTGGCGTAAAGTGCAAGTGAGAGAGAGAGAGAGAGAGAGAGAGCAATGGTCGCGCTAGCGAGCAAACGGCTCTTTATCGCGGGAGCGACGTTAAGAAGAGGATCATCGATTAGAGACACAAAGCGAGTGCGGGAGAGACAAGAAGCGCGCGGCATATTTACTTCAAGTCCGCCGAAGGCAAAGTCTATTCTCGCACTTCAGAAATAGTTCTGTCTTCCTGCGTTTGTTCTGTCTATGTTTTATCAAGAATACGTGACTGCATGTATGCGTACATGTCGAAAGTTTAGTGTGCCGCTCGTCACTTCGTGACTAAGCAAATTAAGCGATACTTGGCTAAAGTTTGCCATCCGAGAGGGTCATGTTTATTTGAGACGAAGTTTCGACCCGACGACGATCGAGATCATTGGACCATGAGAATTTTTCCTCTCGCCGATGAACCCCGTGAATTAAAATAATACGAAGCCCAGCAAAGAAAATATCCCCCATTATCGTACGATCGCTCGTATCTTTCGCTTTGAAAGGGAGAAGAATTCGTTGCGCTCACGATGTGGATTTTCAGTCGAAGTTGAAAGAAGTTTGTTTATTCTTTCAAGATTTAATATACGAATAAAATTAGAATCATTTTATTTAACTTTTGAATTTAATCTTTTCTTTTCGCATTCTTTTTTACATTATCATTAAATAAATTATTATTTCAAAATTTATTAAATTTTTTTATTTTAAAAATGTGTTATCACGCAGTTTTATTCGTTTTACAAAGGTATATCAATACTGATTCAGATAACTCTAACACGTGTATGAAAATGAAATTTTTAAATATTCACTTTTGTAATGTAATTCATATTTATTAAAATTCTTTACTGCACAATTCTTTACTGAAAATTTTATTGAAATCCGATGACTAAAATTTGTAGAAAAGTATGCCATTGTTAATACAGTGAAAAAAAAGATATTGACGATGAAAATTATAATTCCCATTCTTATTATATTTCTAGAAATAAAAAAAAATTAGAAACTTTCACAAATTGAATAAACAACGGTCTAAAATAGTCATGTTTTTAAAAATTTTAATTTAATAGCATTTAAAAATTACTACGAATGTAACGTTATTTATTTAAAGTGAAAATTATATTTTTTTTATGAGAATTCAATATTAGAAATGCAAATTGCATAATTATCCAGCTACACAACAATGGAATTCAATAAATAAAGGAAAATCGTATAATAAATTTTCAGCGAAATGTCACAGAAAATGTACAGCGTACGTACGCTTGCAAAACTTGTAATTTTTAAGCCTTTAATGCGTGTAACGTCAAGTATTATTATTGAAATTTAAAATTTCATGAATAACTCAATGCAATTTACTCAATGCAACATAAATTATTCATTATAATAAAAAATATTATAATTAATTAAAATGAAAAAGTGCATTTTTCATTTTATATTCTGTATCGATAAAAAGTAATGAAATTCAGTTGGATTCGTTGTTTCTTTTTACCATATATGGGACTATTAAAATATAATTTTTTTTCTATAAAAAATTATATTGTTTTAATTTCTTATTTCAATACATCCACGCGAATTAAATATTTACAAAAGGCAATTGAACTCTTTCGCTAATAATACGATCATAAGTCAATATGGAAAGAGATATTCTCATTTTTCATAATTGACAACCTTATTCTATGATATTTCATTTGAAACAATATATATATATATATATATATATATATCCTACATTATTCCAGTTTGTTGTGCACCGATGTTGCGTCAAACATTCTGATCCAGCTTTAAGCTGTTATTGCCTCGTTAACGAAGAAGGCTGTATCCCCTTTTGATTGCTGCTCTCTACTCGAGCTTCGGCTTGCGCATGTCGTGCCTCTATACGCAAGTATATAGCATATATACATATAGACAAGTGTATAAATACGTACATATATGTATATACGGACAGACACTATATGACAAGAGCGAGAAGGAGGACTATATCCTTGATTCTCTTCCGCAGTAAACAGCATCAGGACGCAGAATGCGGATTGGAGAAGGAGGCCGCAAAAGTGAGTTGAGGGGGTTAACAGCAAAAGAGAAATGATAGATGAGCCCGAACTATGCCTAGGTAGGAGCTGCTAGCGAGCTTTTTGCTGAAATAATCTCGCTCGGGAATTTTAGCGGTTGTGCTTTTGCTTAAAACGTGATAATGGCTTGGGGACCCTCGTGTATTTTCTGTTCTCTTTCTCTCTCTCTCTCTCTCTCTCTCTTTCTCTCTCTCTTTTGCATGATTAATATATCACTATGAGACCCGTATGGCTCCGTTGCTTGCACGTGCAATTTATATATAGGTTGAGACGTACGCGCTCTTATTTCGTTGGTCGTTAGCGTCGTTATATTCTCTCCTTCGTCCTGCGAGCTTTATTGGTGTGCGTAAGTTTACATGCTACCTTTGGGAGGAGAGGAAGAGATTAGGGACGAGGGGTGAGGAGTGAAGAGTTTAAAAAAAGAAGGCTTATGGAAAATTTTTTTATTTATATATGTATAGCTTAAAATCTGAGTAATAAAAGATGGCCAGTTTTACGTAATAAAGAGTTAAAAAAGTATTTCATTATTCGAGTTTTTCTTTTTTCGTTCCTCTTCGTGTTTCTTTTATCGCGTCATGTTTAATGGATTTCAGTAAAGAAACGTTTTAAACTTATATTACATTATCTTTTCATAGTGAAATTTGTTTTCATAGTGTGCTTTTACTTTGCTCGAAACGTGCTTTAAAAAAAATAATTATTATATTTTCTTTATTTAAATTATTTTCAATTAGATTCCTCAAAGAATAAAAAGGATTTCTTTTTTATTATTTTTTTTTTTTTTCTTTTGTAAATGTATAAAATTCATAACGACAATACAGCAGCCTATAAAATAAAAAGTATTCACACATACAAGATTATTCAATTCTATTCTGTAAGACGTACACTCGTGACGCGCACAGTTCAGTTTTAAAAAAGTGCACATAAACGCCCGACAGAAAGCTCTCGCGCCCTTCGTCACATTTGCGATTCGCGAAATAAAAAAAGTACGGCCAATCCACAATGGAATAAAGTTTTCAACGTCTTGAGTATTCCCTCTGTATAACTCTCCCTGAGGAGGATTACCCGATGCTGTATGTGTATAATAAATATACCATACACACATATACATACACACGATGTATACGCGCGTTGTCGACCTCGACATTATGTATATCTTCTCCTTTCACACCCGATCCGTTTGGCCATATCGCGCACTGTTACTACTTGCGCGCATCTCCGATATCATATCTTGCATTCGATGCGATCTACGGAGAAATAAAATGGCAACGTATGCAGCCGTTGAAAGAAAGAAAGAAAGAAAGAAAAAAAAAAAAAATAGAATAAGAAAGGAAGCGCAGTTGTTTCCGTAGTTTCTATTTTTCTTTTCTTTTATACTTGAAGACTCGAAGCGAGAGAAAGAGTCACGCAATCATTGTTTGCGGGCTGATTAAAAGGAGCGAAGAGGATAGCCTTGAAAGATGAAGCAACGACAGATTGAAATTCAGATGCTCGAGAACGTTGCTTTTCAGTTTTCACCGAAGAGGTTACTGCCTTTCCAATTTTTTTTTTTTTTTTTTTTTTTTTACAATTTTTTTATAATATTTGATATCTAACAAAAGATAAAAATTTAAAGTAAGATGTTTATTTATTATTAAAATTAATCAATTACTTTATAAGAAAATTCACAGTTATTATCGATACAGCAACTTTTTCATGATTTTTAAATTTAAGAAAAAATTGTAAAAAAGTTATACACATTTAATCATTGGCGATTGTTATCGTGGATGCCTAATCGAGAGAGTTTTACGCGATAGAATGAAACTGTTGCATTTTTGCAACTTACGAGTATGTAGGTTAATTCACGACTCTATATCGGTCTCGTCATGTTTACCAGGGGCATATTCCTCCTACGCGTCATTGCTTTTTCTCCTAAATAAATTGTTCTTGCGACTTTTCGTCTTTGCCTTTTACATTGGCAGTTAAAACAATTGATTCTTGAGAATGTTCGATACTTTTTATCTGGTATATTTAAGCAAATTCATTGTATGATAAATACGTCTCTACTTGTTTTTTCTCTTCGTATTTTGACGTCTTTTACTCTTCTTAAAAATAATTGATTAGTTACTCGAAATAGCTCGTCTTATGACTATAATGTCGGCGCATTTTATTTTATTTAGCGCAATTTCGCCGTCGGTCGTTCGAGTTTCGTTCTGCACCATCACGATTGCATTCGAAGTAAGAAGTCTACCATGCGAGGAAATAGGTCAGGTAATGTATATGTACCTATAGGTATATATACGTAATTATGAAGTCTTTTTTTTTTTTCTTGCATCGTCGAGTGTTTTTCTGCAGCTCTTTTTCTTCTTTTCATTTCCTCTTTGTCTCTCCTTTTTCCTCGTTATGCATGTGCGCAGATGATTTTTTGCAAAACTTTATACTAGCTATGTCTGCATATAACGGAAAAATGAATTTTAATTGATTTGTTATTGTATTAAATTCATGGTGTAGGATAAGCGATATTTTTTTGCGATATTTTTTCATTTACATTTTTAAGAAACGATTAAAACTACATTCAAGATTTTTTCTCATTGTGTAATTAAAATATTTTAAAAAATTATTGAATATTATGTGCATGTGAATTATTTCACAAATTTGTATACTGTCATAAACATAGATGCGTACATATCAGTATATTTTAATGGTATTCGTTGATATAAACCGATGACATAAACTAAATTACTGCCGGTGACAAATTTTGTTTGAGGAATGAATTAAAATAGATTTTCAAAAGTCATTTAATAGTGTTTGAATAAAGAAGGATATATTACAATAATTAAGAAAAATGTGATTGTGTATATTGGAAAAATCAATATAATCGAATTATATATTAACGAATATAAATTTAATTAAATAATTAACATTATAAATTATATTATAGAGATAAAGCAAAATTTTTTTTTTTTTTTTGTTAAATTGAAAAAATCGAGAATTATGTGCGTATGATTAAAGTTATAAGAAAAATATTTATTAATTTCATAATTTCATTGTTTAAAATTCTTTATTCTAACGATATTAAATATTAAATATTCCGTGGTTAACGGAAATTTTTAGTTCTCCAATCCGCAACTTCCAACTAGCTCCAACCCCTTGATAATTCATGTACTATACATAGAAGACGAATGGGAGCCGCGCTCTGTAGAGAAAGTAGTCCCGTGTTTCGAGCAATATTGAAATTGGTGAAACCAAGTATTAAGAAGCCGTTTGACGTGTAAAGTCAGCCGTCCGTTATCGGTTCACATGTGTAAAAATTTCGCAAAATGTGTGAAGATTTACATTGCAAGAATGCGAAGATTCCTGTATCGATATTGTACCCTATCATAAATTCACGCAAATACACACGAATATACACTTATACATGCATGTACACTTTTAAGCATGTGTGCGCATGTATGTTTGTGGAAGAGATAAGGAAAGAAGATGTGTACGTCAAGGATTACTATCAAGGATATTCGCGAAAGTTGAGGTCATAGTAATGTTGCAGTTGTATTTAAATCCCTTCGCTACTTTTAAATAGGATGTTTTCTAGGTTTAAGTCTCTCTCTCTCTCTCTCTCTCTCTCTCTCTTTTCTGACGATCTGTATTCCTTAGCCGTTGAAACCGAAAGTGCGAGCTTGCATCCATCCGATTATTTAAAAGGATTTAATGAATCCCTAAAAGTTGAAGATGTAGACTTGTTTGAAAATTCAGAAAGACCACGAAACTTTCAGGTTTGAAAATTTTTTTTCTACTTTATTTTTAGTGGTTTGTTCTCTTGGAAAAAGTTAAGACGCGTTATAAAGTGCGCGCACACGTAAGTGTGTGTGTGTGTGTGTGTGTGTATGTGCATGAGAATATCCAAGATAAAAATTTATGTAGATTGAATGTGAAGTGTGTTAAATTTATATAGTTATGAAAGTGAACTAAAATTAAAAAGATGAAGAAAGGATAGAATAAATTTAAAAAATATTTTTCAAAATATTGTGTTTAAAAAATAAAAGTTTTAGTGTTAATAAATGCTAAATATTGAAATTTATATAAAATAAATCATTAAAGTTTTATGTAAATAATGAAGTAACATATCATGTGAAAAATCCTAACGCGCAACAAAGAATAAAAATTATCAAACTATAGTTTTTTATTTTTAAATATAAGTAAAATATTTAATAATTCAATTTCATTAAATTTTGTTTTTTTTTTTTTTTTTTTCATTACATCATTTTAAGAATGCGCTATGGAATATGGAGAATTTCAGTGAAGTAAGTTTGCTGTAAAATCGAAAACCGCTGAGATGTTAATTCAATACTCAGCGTTCAAGTGTACCGTGGTAGTTTTTTGATGACAAGGGAATAATGAATTTGTCATATTTTTATTACCTTCTTTTTAAAAATAATATTAACTGAAATTTAAGACTCTTGTCAGCGTTTTTACATCTTTTTTTTTACGCTCCGTTAACAAAAATCCAGTTTTAATATGAATTTTTCTTCGGGTACAGTTTTACTCTTAATATACGGATGCGAAACGATTCTTAGGAAGTTGTTAAGAAAATTGTTCTTAACATTAAAAGAAAAAGGAATCTCGGTAGACGACTGTTTTGTGGTGCAGCATCGCGCATTTGAAACTAAAATCAAGTACTAAGATAAGAAATTGCTTAACTTTTGTTAAATACTTATTATCATAAGAGTTTATAGTTTTCCCTTCTTTTTTATTTAACATCGCGCTAACTTTTTTATTCTAGGTAAATAGGACCAGTAAAAATAATATTTTATTATTTAATAATTTATTTAACATAATTATATATTCCATTTGAAAATTAGAAAATTTGAACTTGACTACTCTCAATCGATGACAGCTGAATAAAAATCCATTTCAAAATTTAAAAGTGTCGTCTTAACCTCCCTTTAAATGTATTATAAAAAAGTATACAAAAATATGAACTAATTAATTTTTCAATCTTAAATGTTATTATGAACAATTTAATCTTAAGATTAATTTATACGTACTGTAAAATCGACTTATTCAGTACACTCATTTCAACTAAAAAAAATCACTTTTATATCGTAAAACGTATAACCTTTTAAAGTAAACAAAGTATATTGAGCGTAATAAATAATGAGTACCTTGGAAAGTTCGCGTTTTGGCTCATGCGACGAGGATGACGTCTCTTCGTATTCGTCGGGTGAGCAGAAGCCATGTTGTTGTTGCTATTATGACCCTTTCGAGGATGATTCTCCCGAATGTCGTATTCAAGATCTTTCCTTTGCTCTGAGAAAGCTTTCGGTGATGAAGTGCCAAATGAGAAAGTGGCGATTGGAAAGATTACAGCTGGAAAGTCAAACGAGATCATTGAAAGCAGCGTTGCAAACTCATGGTATAAATTCGATATGATCAAATTTTTAGGTTATAAGTTTTATTATTGTTTGGATTTTAAGGGAAACCAAAGATTTTCTATTAATTTATAAGTTCTTTTACATAAATTGATGGAAATTTAGTAAATAATGTTTTTATATGATAGAAAAGTTATTAAATTACTTATGATTCGTATGTTAGTTTACAATGATTTACTAGAAATTATATTAATAAAAAACTATAAGCTACTTTTAATAATTTGTCATTCTTTAAGAGTAAACTTGTTCAATACGTTTCTAATTTTCATTTATCAAAGATATTACATAAATTGTGGATATATAAACATATATAAAAATGAGAAACAGAAAAAAATAAAGATGTTTGGAATTTTTTTGCTTTAAGTAGCATCTGCTGTAATAACCAAGAGCATGAACAAAAAATTTAATATCCTCGTGCATTGTAAAAATCAATTAATCTCTTTAGTGTTATGTATTATTTTTAAATTCGCACTTATAACTTCCAATTCATAGGAGTGGACGTGGACGCGGTGTTGAAGCCCGACCCGCTGCTCGAGCATTTACGCGCGGAGAATTGCCGACTACAGTATCGCAAGGACGAGCTCGAGGACGAGCTCAGGGATCTCGGGGAGACGCTCGCCGAGCGCGAGCGATGCTACGATGATCCGTGCGACGCGGTCGCTCAACTACGCGAGAAGACGTTGGCGTTAAGGCATCGCCATGCCGTCGAGAAGAGACAGTGAGCGTTTCATATTGCGACCTATCTTTTTTTTTTTTTTTTTTTGTTTTGTCTTTTTTTGACGATTGCCGATCAACAGTCTGGATTAATTCGTATTTATAGTTGGAAATTTGATAAATGTCACATTGAATGATCACATTGAATGCTTTTAATTTTCTTCTATAAGTGTAAATAAAATTTTTCAAAGTTTTATTTTTAAAGTATAATATTTCATTAATGATGAATGAAAAAATTTTTTAGATATATTTATAAAATATATTTCGAATAATATTAATGTTTATTAAAAATATACTTAATTGTTTTTTTTTTAACAATTATAAATCAATTATTTATTATATTTAAAATTAAAACTTAAATGAAAAGTTTGAATTTAATAATCATATCTTATTGCGAAATGAGAAATTAATATTGAATAATTTAAATTGTCAACAACGAAAAAGCCTTCATTGAAAAAATTTACTTTAATGATAAAGTTAAGCGTTAAAAAATCAGATTTTATTTTCGAATTTAACAAAAAACAATTCACGATCGTAAAATGAAAACGAAGATTACGGGAGACAATAGCCAATCTCCAGATGAGGCTGCAGAAAGCAGAAGAAGACAGCTCTTGCGTGGCGCTGAATCGTTTACGCGCGAAGCTTCGGGAACTGATGAAAGACGGGAAAAAAGGCGATCAGCAGGTGTCTACGGCTGCGGAGAAATCAATAGAGACATCGGCTGAACTTTCGAAAAGCTGCGACGAGCTTAGAAAGGAAAACGAGCGCCTCTTGGCCGAAGTCGAAACTTTAAAGTAAGTTACTGTCGCGGAATTTACGCTGTAAAGTAGGTAAAACAATGGAATGTAATTTAATACTTAAATTAAAATAGAGATTGTAAATAATTAAAAACAACGTTTTAACCGCGCTGAGACGAATAATTTGAATTTCGTTCTTATTTCGTTATAAAAAATCATCAACGATGTTAAAAATACATCGGGTGAGTGGTATCGATGTATTTTAATATGTAATTTTTTTCACTCCTACTATTATCTCTCAAAGGAAAGAAATAAATGAGAACGCTGTAAAAAATAAAGGAGAGGAATCGTTAAGAATGGAAGATTTCGAAAAAGAATCCGGGGAAATATTTGATTTATCAAAGAGAGTGAAAACTTGCGAGTCTTTGGTGGCTCAAATGCGATTACAGCTGGCGGAAAAAGACGATATCATCAATGACTTACAAAAAAAATTATACGCTGAAAGGCGGAATTCAACTCAACTCGAGCACGACTTGGATCAAATGGCTGTTAGTCAGAAAGCTCTAAGCACAGAAATCGAAGCGATGAAAGCTGAACTCAAGGAGAAAGACGAGAAGGTATTTAAAGTTTTTTCGCCTCCTTCAAATTGTTGTACTTTTTTTACACTCGGAGAAAAAGAGTTGAGCCTGGATATCTTTGCTATGAGAGGTTCTATTTTATTTTTAAGCAGTAAAAAAAATGCAATCATGCTTGGATTTCAAATATTGTAAACAGTTTTTTCCATTATTTGCTTTCCCTTCAGCTCATTTTTATTCAAAGAGAATATTGAGTATTTTGCAAAAGTAGTCGGATTTAAGATGAAATTTAATAAATAAAAACATACTTTCAACATTTCCAATCACTATTAAATTGAAAATTTTGAGTTACGTTTAAAAATATTTATTTTCTCTTATTATATATGAAATATAAAAAAGATAAGTAGATCGATGCAGAGTGCGGTAAGACAGCACCTATGGAACGATTATTTCAAGTATAATATATTTATGAAAGGCAACATGATGTTCTGTAAGGCTCGAAAATAAAAAAATTATCGATAATTCTTTATCGTTTATTAAACAGATAACGAAGTTACTCCGCGATTTGCGCCAGTCAACGACAGTGGCATTGAACATGAGCGATTTGGAGAGCGAGCTCGAGCGCTTAAAGCCCGAATTTTATCAGCTGGCGGCCAACCGCGACCAGTTGATGGACGAATTGAATATAACGCGACGTGAGCTATCCGAGAGGAATGATCAAATATTCCTTATAATGGAAGAGCGCGGAAAGCAATTAGCTCAGGTTAATACTGAACTCGAACGAGCGAAGTTGGACGCTGAGACGTTGGAAAACGAGAACGCTAGGTTAAAGAAAAAATTGGAACAGTCAGAGAATGAATTAAAGGTAGGCGATGTTTTATTATTAGTCATTTATTTTAAAATTATGTCAAGGTGCCACAATATGCAATGATTTAAATCTATATACGTAAATGATTATTAAAAATTGAGATAAAAAAGTTAAATTGATCGATAATATGAAGTTAAAATTTCTAAGGTATTCATTTTTTCGTCCTAACTATCTCGTCGTTAGTCTTTTAAATTTCATTTGCATTATAATGATATAAATTATAAGCAATTATAAGCTATGTTATTTAACCCTTAGCGAACGAATGCCGCCATACTCGCGACATTGTAAATATTCTAAAAAAAATCGAATACCGCCATACATGCGGCACGACGTGATATTTCTTAAAAATCCGTCGACCTACTGGTCATCGTTCTATAAAAATGCGCTAGTTCGTTAAGGGTTAAGGCATACTTTAAGCATCATTAAAAAATGAAAATAAAATTTCAGATTGCGCTCAGAACTATTTTACTTATTATTATGTGTCAATGTAATACTTTGAAAATTTAAAGTATGCTAGTTATAATAAAAAATTAAATAGCTTGCTTAAATATATATTTATTTCAGTGAAGTGTGTAAATAACTTTGTTTTAAATTAATAATATCATTATATTTATTCTATTGCAATAATAATTATTGCTTTAAATATTTTATACTCTTTAATAAACTGTTGTAAAATTAAAGAAAATAATAAAAAAAAAAATATTTTAATTAAAATGGATAAGGAAAACCAATCAGGCATCAGTGGAATTAAAAATATTTTTTTTAATTTTGAAATATTTTAAAATAATTTATTATTAAATTTTAATCTGATTATAAAATTTTCTTTCAACTTTTTTTTTACTTAAATTTTTCTTCTAATAACGGTAGGGATATCGAGTAAATTTTTGATAAATCTATAAATTAAAAGTGAATTTTATCGAATTAAGTATTTATATAAATCTTACTTTACTTCTATATCAGCCCTCATAGCCCAGAAATGAAATTGGTTATTACATACTTTTTGTTTGCTTTTATACTAAATTACATTACATGTTAATCTAGAAATACCTATACTTTTATTAAAGGATCATTTATTTGGTACCTATTCGCTTAAATAAAAATATAGCTCCTGCAATTCAACTAAACGTTTCTGTAGTCTCGTTTGCGCTTTTCATTATCCAACATCACATGGTGCATTATTATATGCGTTACCTATATTTACATTTTTAATTATTGTTAATTAAAAAGAAGCGACAGTTATTTAAGGGGTTACCCTCACTTGCGACTTTGAAAAAATCGATTTTTTGTTAATTGCATTTTTTTGAAGTATAAGTATCTGAGAATATGACCTGGAAATTTCAAGTCGATCCGAACAAAATTGACTGAGATATGAGCGTTGAAAGAGAAGAATCCGTTGTGTAAACAACCGGCAATTAAAACTTTAAACGCGTTTTTCTCGAAATGGCATTTCTGAAGTCGGTGACCAAGATTACTCAAACACTAATAAACCGATCTTCTTAAAATTTTGCAGGCTTATTTAATACATAAAAATGTAGTCTTTAATCGTTCGATTTTTTGTTTAAAAAAAAAATAGCCGTTTTATAGCCAAAAAACGGCCGTTTTTTTTCGTTAAAATCAAACCATTAACTTTGTCCGCCATTTTGTGAAAAATGAATATTTTCTTAAATCCTTCGATTAATGACTAGTTTATACTTATATTTAACTAAATCTATCCACATGTTTTGTTTCAAATGATTCACTTTGCCGCAATGTTGGTCACCGCAAACCGTATAAATAAAAACACTATTTCATTGGCGGCCATTTGCCACTTAACAATGTAATATTTTGCGATAAAAAAATTACTGAAATTTCTTCAAGATGTATTCTTTAAGATGATATAATAATCGTTTGAAAAAGTTTTGTAGTTTTCTTTAAAAAAATTCATGAAAAAAGGCCTTTTTGTTGAGTTACAACTGAGGGTAACCCCTTAAATGCTGCAGCCATTATTTATTTTACTTTCCTTTTTAGAACATATTTTATTTTATATTATTAAATTATTTAATTTTATATTTTTAAAATTATATTTTAGTTTCCTTTTTAAAACTTACTTTTAATTTTTATAATTTGTATTAGTCAATATTTATAAAATTTTAATAAATTAATTTTCATCAATGTAATGTAAAAAAATTCATTTACATAAATATTGTTTGATTAATCCATTACATTTTATAATTTTTCTTTATGATAAATATTTTTGTTATTTATAAAATATTTTAATTTATAAATAGTTTATAAATAGTTTTTTTTATAAATTTTGTATATTTATAGTTTTTTTTTTTTTTTTTTTTTTTTTAATATCTTTATTACTTACTTATCCGTTTCGGAGCTTTCAAGGACTGGATTGGCCGCGCTGAACACACGTCCTTTAATAGTACTCCGCGCTCCTCCGCGCGAGCCGATCTTTACGGCTATTCACGCGACTTTTCGCCTCTCTATTTTAATTTTTATATTTTCCGCGTTTTTCTACTTCGCGACTTCCCGGCTCGAATTGCTTCGCTGAATAGCTTGTCGGCCACAGGAGTAATCTCAATGCGTACGTAAATCTTCGAGGAAGCTGAGCTCCTGAGGTTCGTCACGGCTCCGTGCTCTTTTTAGCACGGACAAGTAGGGCTTCTAGACCACGGGCGAACCCGTGCACAAGGAGGACATTAGCTAAACGAGCCGGTAGTTATACTATAATAAAGATTTTCCGAACGATTTTTCGAGTAATTTGTTACGCGATTCCTTGAAAACTCCTTGTATTTACATTTTCTTTGTTGCAATCGCTTTTCTTATAATAAACGAATAACCGAAACAAAAGTTTATCAATTTTAACACACAAAGCCTCGAATTGTTTACATTTTATTACGCTTAGATCCTAAAAATTCAAATAAATTTGATTTTACATCATATATAAAATTTTACAAAATTAATATCTCGATATACATGAAATAATCGAATTTAACATGAATACATTGATAGTATTTTATAGTTTGAGTCGCGAACATTTTTAGAAAGACAATAGTAGTATTGGTTAAAAAATAAAAATTTGATTGTAAAATATGTTTTTATAACTTTTAAATATAATGAACCTTATATCGTCATTATTTTTGACGTTTAGTGCTTTTTTGACCTGAATATTACTAAGGATGAATTAGATGATTTGAAAGCAGAAAATAAGTCGCTTCAAAAGGAAAATAACGATTTAGCAGATGAAATAAGAAGTCTGAAAGAGCAATTAAGCACAAATGCAGATAAACTGAAGAGTTTAGAAAATAAAATAGACTTATTGAGCGACGATTTAAGCAAAGTGAAAGGGGAGCTAAAAGAATGTGAAAATGAAAAGGAAAAAATTAAAGAGGAGAAGGAAAGCCTATTGAAAGTTGTGGAAAATTTCAAGGATGAAATAAAAAAGTTGGATGACGAGAGGAACAGATTGAGGGCGAGCGAGGAATCGTTGAAAATGAATTTGTTTGAGAACGAGAAGAAAATGGATGAGTTAAGAAATGAAAACGCGTTGCTTTTAAAAGATAACGAAAAACTGACGTGTCATTTAAATACGCTGACTGAAGCTTTGGAAAACGCGCGCAACGAGCTTAGAGAAGCGGAGGAGGCCGATAAAGCGCGCGCGGAAGAGCTCGAAAATTTGAGATACGAGCTCGATAAATGCAGATACGAAGTCGTTGATTTGAGGTAAAAAAGCTGCCGCGAATTTTTTTAAACAAATTTCTATATGGTAGCTAAGTTTGCCTTGATTACTTAATTTTTATTCATGTTTAGAAAATAATAGATTTAATTGCATTATATAGTATATTGTAAAATTTTTTAAATTTCGCGTGGGTTTAGAATATTTTTTTTATTTCTAACAAAATATAAAATTGAAATTTTTATTAATTTAATGCGATTTTACTGTTTTATTAAGACAATTGAAATACTTAAATGATAATTGACATGTAGCTATGTATAAACTATATTTAAATTGATGTACGAGTATTAATGTGTTGCAATAATTAACAGTGTGTATTTAGAAACATAATAATTTAGGACATTATAATTTAGGAAATATTCTGAAAAGTTGAAAACTGACAACGAAGACAGAGAACGTCAGAATGCGGATTTACGAGCGGCAGGAGATAGCGCAGAACGATTCAACGCAGATTTGCGAGCACAACTTGATTCTTTAACATCGAATAATAAAAAATTCGCAGCTGAGCTCGACTCGCTCAATGCTGAACGAGAACAATTGAAAGAGCGTCTCGCTCAGCTTGGTGAAAAAATTGACGAACTCGAAGCCGAGAAAGCTGAATGCGAGACATCTTTGGCAAAAGCTCGCGATGAAAATGTCGCGGCAAACAAAGAGTTGGAGTTGCGAGTTCAGCGCATTGCTGAATTACAAAACGCGTTGTCAAGTTTTAACGGCGATAAAGATAGGTTAGAGCGCGAGCTCGGTGATCTCAAATGGCAACTGAATAAGATAAAGAAGGATTTGGATGCTGAGCTTGAGGCGAAGAACGAGCTCCAACGGCAACTGGCAAATGCGAACGCTGAAATAGAAAGGTAATGAAATATTTATATATTTTTAAATATAAAATAATAAAGCTGATATATTTTTATTTTTTGACTTCTTTGATTATACCAATACATTGTATTAAGGAGAAAAGTAAATAATAAGTAAACAATGTACTAAATATCTTTTAAGTAAAAATTGATGTAAATAAATTACAGTTTGAATGCAAAAGTTGAGCATCTAAAATCTGGAGAAAATGCCGCTGAAGAATTCAAATCTGATGCCGAAAATGCACGCAGAGAATTGGCGCAGCTGAAGGACGAACTGGACAAGTTGCAAACTGTAAAGTCCAAAGAGCTTAGCGAGTGTAGAGCGGAAAATGAGAGGCTGAAGAGCAAAATAGGCGATCGAATGAGTACCGAATCACAAACTCCATGGAAGCTATCTAGTCGGGAGCGGCCACCACAAAAGAGTTCGGACGATCGCAAGATGCAAATGAAGGATGATCGTAAATTGTCAAAAGGCGAAAATAATCGAAAGGAAAGTGCGGATCGACATAGGCAAAAAGGTGGCGAACATGGTGATGATTTCTTAAGTGCTAGTAAAATGCTTAAAAATGAAATGCAGAAACAAATTGAAGGTAAGATCGAGTAAAGAAACATATTTTACGTTAGGGATTGTTTTTTAAGCTTTTTTCCTCGTTATTATAAGCGATTATAAATGGATATCATGTAAATTAAATTTACATGAATTTTGAATATGAAACAATTGCTTAAGTACTTTAAGTTTTATCTTTATGAATATTTATAATTTATCTTTTACATTCAAAGTGGAATTCATAAGGAGCATTATATAAAAAAGCGTCTCCGACATCTGATTCATTTTAATAAGGTTGTTATTTTAAGAAAAAGTAAAAATGTCATATCTTTAACATTAAAAATAAAAACTCTAGGTTATCTTTTATAATTCTATAAATTTTATAAAACATCATGAAAAACTAATTATTCTTGTATTCGCGATCATAAATATTTAGCGGTGGAACTCGTGAGACAATTTATAAGTTATGTCGATGGAAGGATAAAACAAAAGCCGGATATGACGGCAGAATTATCACCGAGTGCATCCGGCGACAAAAAGTGGTCGGCGCCTGAAATAAACGAGCTCTTTGAGAGGTCGCGAAAATTGTCGGATGCGATTCGCAATGCCGAAAAAGAAGTTCAGAGCCTGAAAAACGGATCGAGTGCTCTCGACAAATTAAAAGATTTCAGCATATCGACGGTTAAGTCGGCTCAGGTAAATTTTAGGCAACGGATATTTGAATTTGTGAATATTTGAATAAAACAATATTATTATACAGTCAAATAATAACTCGATGAAACATATTAAAAGAAAAAAAAAACAAAAAAAAAAAAAAAAAAACTGCAATAAGTAAATTTTTATTTGTTTAATATTATAATTTAGATATACTTATGACAAATTTAATTGAATAATTAATGTAAAATTAATTGTAAGAGACTTATTATACATTTTTTTTCTTCTATAATAATAATAATAATAATAATAATAATATTTTTTAAATAATATATTACAATCTATAGAAAACTGTCTGTGGGGAAGAAATATTAGGCGATTTACCTAATGTATTTGATGCAAATTCATGGTTACAGGTACACACTATGATTAAAAGTTTAGCTTCGGCAAACGTAATCTTACCTAATATTTTTCTAATCGTTCGCTTGTTTGTAAAAATCTCACAGTCGTTAGCGTTAACCGAGCTGGCCGAGCTGCACGAAAAAATTTGTCAATTAACGTCGGAGATGGTCCAAGACGACGGAGAAGAAGAAGAGAAGACAGGCGTTTGCGCGTGCAAGTCGTCGCGAGAGGAGCAGTGCGACGCGTTGAACTCGCGCATCGCCGCGCTTCAGCGTCGCATCGCGGAGAAGCAGCGCGAGGCCGCGGCCAGGGCGGACGAGATGCGCCGTGCCTTGGCGCGCGAACAAACCCAGCTGCTCGTCGTTGCCGACGAAATGAACCGGCAACGCGAGCGTAATCTTGCGTTGTATCTCAGGTACGTTGGAAAGATCTGTGCGATTTATATGATTTTTTGTTTTTGAGAGAACGTCTCAATTATGTCTGATCGTTTGCTGATTTAGATCAATATGCGATGACTGAAGGTTAGTTACTTGGTAGCAGTTTGGTTCTTCATGATTATATATTTTTTTTTTTTTTGCCACTAGTAAATTACTATTTTTTGTCGTTCAACTCGTAAAATTTCAAGCTGGAAATAATGGGAGATTCGTATATTTTGAATATTTTGAATGTAAATATAATACAATACATGTAGCAGGAATTTTAGAATTTGAAAAATCGATATCGTTATTATTGTTCAAATGTTGGTAAAAATCTGCATGAATGAAAATATATTTTTCAACAAATAAAAATTATTATGTATTACATTGATAGATTTGAAATATTTCGATTTATTTTCCTCGGATCAGAGATTTCGCTTTATATTTATTATAAAAATGTTCACTTGAAGCACTCGATCAAAAAAATTTTCGTGCGAACACAGCGGATGGCATTACTTTGAAATAAAAACTTTTTCAGCGCACAATAACATTGTGTGCAGAGAACTCTGTCAACATAGTAGAGCTATTCACTTCTTTTTTCTGGTCGTACTGACAAATGCGTTTGATGTTTGATGGGTGGATAGATCCATTTAAGATTCACACTTTTGCCGCTTTGCATCACGCGGTGTCAAAGCAACGTCAGCTTAATCAATACAAACACTGCTATGTGTTATTGCTAAAAAAAGATCTTTTTCATTAAAAAACGTTGCTCGTTCACTTTAGTTACTTCAATTTTTTTAGTTATTCTTTTTTTTTTACAGGTCGTTATTTTTTTTTTTTTTTTTTTTTAGTACTTCGTATTAATTTATTGATAAAATATTTCTTATAAAATATGCAATAAAAAATTAGTTTTTTTTTTTTTTATAACTGTAAACGTTTTTGTTAGCAATTCAAAAACTTCATAAATTTTCGTGTTTTAAATTTTGAGAATGAAATTTTCTAAACAAATAAATGTGTAACGTTAACAATGTACATATGTAATTGAAAGATCTTTATTTAAAAATGCACCGTTTATGTTTTATAAAATTAATTGAACGTTTAAAAACATGTTTTACAATATTAAGCAATCGGAAATTTGTTTAAATCACTCTTTTAACATTTTTACAAAACTGAGTGAATTGAAAATAGCAAAAAAATAATATAATTGATAAGAAGGTTAATCGTTAGTCTTGATCTGAAAATTTGTTTATTCAAGACAAGCTATTCCAAGAAAATCACTTTTTTAAGCTTACTTTAACTTTTCCTTAGTCTCTTAACAATTGATTACTTTTTCTCGACGAAAGGTCTGTTTAACAAATTCTTAAAAACTTTTAGTTCTACTTTTTTTTTTATCGAGCAAACTTTTATTGTTTTTTTTTTTTTTTTTTTTTTTATAAAGTTAGACAATATTCCTATATTTTCTAAAACTGAAAATACATTTCCCCACTATTTACTCGAATAATATATGCTCATTATTATTCAAACTTTTAAAATTCAAAGGATAACCAAACGATTTTCACAAAGTTCGTATTCGAATTTTTTTTCACTTTTTAAAACTTTTAAATACTCATATGCATATTTTTTTTTTATTTACCCGTTAATAGCGTCGAAGCATCTACCGCCATTCCGTCGCCAACGGAAGTCGAGTTAGCTACTCAGATGCTTTGCTGTGCGAGAGAGGATTGCCAACGCGCTGGATGTGTCGGCGATTTATTTGATTCAATTGGATGCCGGAAATGAGCGCGAAATCCGCCCGGAGCGGCAAGTACGCTTCAATAAGAATTCTACAACTAGACGCTAGTAACTGTCCGCCTACCTCCATTTTTTCTTTTTTTTAATTATTAGCGCACGACAAGGTGACTCGGCGACTTTGGCGGATCTTCCTTCCTTCGTTCGGTTGAATGATTAATCAACATCCTGTTTAGGAAAGAGAAAAAGTGATCGGTTACTTTTTTGTCTTAGTTTTCCTTTTTTGTTTTTGCGCTAGATTGGGTAAACGGAGATATTTGGGAAGGACGTGACACCCGACAAAATCGAAGTTTGTATTGTTGTTTGAAGCAATGTTTATTTAAAAGTGATTGTAATTTGTAAAAGTGGTTAATGGAATGCATTAGAAATATTCGTCTTTTTTTTTTAACTGATTAATAGTGACGTATTGTAAGTTTTTAAAAATAAAATTTGAATGTAAATAAATTTAGTAAAAGAAAAACAGTATTCAATAAAAAATATATGAAGAGTCAAAATAGTAACATTAATTGTATCAAGTTTCAGAGGTATAGTATAAATTTGTTTCCATGTAATAATGCTGAACGTGAATTTTAAGAAAATTTTATAAATCCATTATTAGGATAATTTTTTCTTGTCAACATCAATTTTTAAGATAATACAGTAATTATTTGTTATCTTCAATATAATAAAATTATAAATTGATTTTTTATTAGATCATTCAGTTTTGGATTTAAATACTATAATTAAATAGATTTTGCTATACTCGTATAATGGATTGATATTGACTTAAATAATAATAAATTTAATTTAATAAATTTTGCTGAAAACGCCAATATTTATCGATAATATTAGCATTTTTGATTAAGTTATTAATCAAATATTGCATAGTTATAGGTTTTATTGAAATCACATAAAGAATTTCCTTCGTTTTGAATTTACAAGAAAAATTTACATCGAACGTTATAAACAAAAATATTTTACTTTCTATGAATATAAATTTTTAATAAACATTAGTTGTATTTATAAAAAATATTGCTGTCTAGAAAAGCAATAATTAAAATTGAAAAAAATGTTTACCGATACAAAAAGAAATATTTCATTCGTTTCTTTTTCTCCAAAGCAAGTTTTTTCATTTTGGCCTCGTACGTAAAACAATCTAATATATCCACTTTGATTTCATTGCCTTTGCGCTCGATATTCGAAGCGTTGAGAGAAAAAAAAAAAATGACAAAAGAGAAAATGGAAAAGCGCGATTGGACATTGGGATAAAAGAAGTGAGAAAAGAAGGAACGTAGTCGTGGTAACTAATGTCAGCGTGACCATGAATCACAATTAAATTGATGCGCCTGCTGCATTTGGTTGTCAGTTCCCAAGCTAAATGAAAGAGAGTGAGAAAGAGAGAAAGAAAAAGAACTGGAGACGAAAAGAGAGAGAAAGTGAGAAAAAACGAGAGAGAAAGATATAAAGAGGGCAGAGAGAGAAAGAGAGAAGGAGAGAGAGAGAGAGAGAGAAAGATATAAAGAGGACAGAGAGAGAGAGAGAGAGAGAAAGAGGCAGAGAGATAGAGAGAAGAAAACAATTTTCTTTGCACGGAACGGTAACTGAAGACTAATGGTCAATAAATGAGCAAGAAAAGAAGCGAGATACTGATTATGCAAAGACTCTAAAGCTCAAGCGATAAACGAAGAGTTGAAGAAAAGAGTTGAACCGCATTTTTAGGCCTCATTTAATATATAATCAGATTAAATGTAGTCGCATTGGTTTAAGTGTTTTAAAAATGTATTTTATTTTAAAATTAAAATGTCAGTTTTAAAAATGTAGTTCATTACTTAAAAATATGATAAATATTTTTTTAACGAGCAAAAAATATAAGAATAACAAAATAAACCAAAAATTAAAGGTAAAGAAACAAGTTTTATACATAAAAATGTTATTTGCCAGAAAGAATAACTAAGCTTTACCTTTTAAAAGTAGGATTTTTAATTTTAAATTCATTCTTTTTTGGATTAAACTTTCATAAATTTAAGATTAATAATTCTTTGTTCGTTTAAGCTATCTTAACATTTAAATTATTAATTAATGAATTTGAATTTTTCTTCCTTATTTGCATAATTCTTTTTTTTTTTTAAACAAATTTATATTGACTTCTGGTACTTTTTGTTTTAATATATTTTAAGCGGTCAAAAATTTTTATTCTTAATAGCAGTATATAGCAAATCTCTTAAAAGAAAACTTTAAAAATTACAAAAAAAAAAGAATAAATTATGAATTTTGTATAAATGTTATTTTTATTTGAGAATTATTTTCTTAAAAAATTAATTATGAATTTATTTAAAATATCATTATTTTTTTGAAATTTTATCGATGTAATGCATTGGACGTTTATATTTTATATTCTTTATATTCTTCAAACTTATTTCGTTGTATACGGCAAAATTAATATTTACTGAATATTCAAACAGATGTGAAATGAAAATAGTCATAGATATAGCATCCTTTTTAAAGTGTCCAGTCCAGACAATTTTATTCAGGAAAGATATGCAGCTTTTCAATATATTTAAATATATATTGGTGCACAGGTTAACAACAGATAGCGATAAAGGCGAAATTTTGGAAGACACGCGGCACAGAAAAGTTACAACTATGTTGAATGCTTTGTAGAATGAACGTATTAAGCACTAACCAAATGTTACATATCCACTATATCTATATAAAGTTATACATATATATATACACATATGTATAGATATGGAATGTTCGTGATGCGCAAATACGCAAACGTAGAAACACAGGAGGTCCGACTATATATCCGGCTAATAATGAAAACAGGTCACGTTATGCGAGCGCGCTTTTGCGGCCAAACTGGGCGAATGCCAATGTTACCGCCGACCAGACCACTTGCCGTGACGTTTCTCTACGCGTGAGTATGTGTGAGTGTATGCTTACATGTACGTGTGTGTCAGTCCGTGTGCTTACGTCTCCCCCTCCCCTCTCTCTATCTCTCTCTATCTCTCTCTCTCTCTATCTCTCTCTCTCTTTCTCTTTCGGCTTATATCGGCGGAATTCTTCGAGTGGGAAAAGCCATCGGTATCATTGGGCGCGGTGTGCCACCATCCTTGAAAAATAATTAAGGGCCGCAGTATAGGTGTGTGTTTTTCCGGGTCCGCATGTCTCTTCTACATAGGTTATGCGTCTCTTATACTATCTATGGAATTTTACAATTAAAACTCTACGGACTTCTTTTCTCGTATAAAAATTACACATACGTATAAGTGGAGCTTAAAAGTGAGATGGAAATATATATATATAGAGAGAGAGAGACAGAGAGAGACAGAGAGAGAGAAAGAAGGGGAGGAGATAAAAGAAAGGTTATATTCCTTTTATTTTCAACCTTAATTACAAAATAGTTTGAATTTTTTGTGTTGTTTCTGTGCCATACAGATTAGTGTTTCATTCGGTTAAATAAGCACTTAAATAAGCTGCGTGGTTAGACGAAATGTATTCTTGTTTTTATTTTTCTCATATTTTTCTACTTCTAGTATAAGCAGCGAATGAAAAACTTATAAAACAATTTTTGAAGAGTTCATATTGAGAACGAATAATCAAGATAAGCTTTTTCGAAACTATACGATGAAACTTGTGTATCGCAAACGTAATATTCGTTTTCTATAAATTTTGATTAGAGTTGTTTAGATGAATTTTTTTTTTTTGTATATAGTTATAAGAGATTCTGAATGTGATCTTCAAATTTCATATATTATATAATATCGGAAGCACTTTGAAATATTTCTAATTGATTCCTATTGTAGTCGTTATCAATGAAATAGAATACTTATTCTTAATTTAACTACAACAAGGCAATATATATATTATATTATTAAAAAAATTGAAAAGTTATAATATAAATATTTTCTAATATACTTTTTTAATATTTTCATTTTTACGTAGTTTTTTTATTTGCTCGAATTTTTTAAAACTTAATAACTGGATTATAGTAGATTGGATACAAAAATTATTTGTAAGTTAAATAAAAAAATCAACTTTTTTTTTTACGTTTGCATACAAGCTTGACCCTTTACTAACGATGTTTTAATACCGTGATCGGATTATATTAAAAATCAGTTGTATGATGGTAAGCACATTTAGAACGATAATATAAATATATTTCATTTCTATTGACAAAATACATACCTAAATGTTTACACATGGTCTTTAAATTGATGAAATTCTTATTTAGAAATATCTATTCATATGCGAATGAAAAGAAATTTTAATTAAAACTTAGATTTTAAAAAATATTTTCTAAAGGCTACCTATATTTACAAACAATTATTGTTTTATAAAAAATTATTATTAAAACGTTAGTTGAATTAAAAATTTAAATATTATATTAATATTATTAGAATGAAATTATTTCTCTCGATAAAATACTTATTGTAAAGTTAATCATTAAATGCAAGAACAGTTTTAATCGAAACAAGAATATTTTTACTTGTTTTTTTATTTCAATAAAGTATAAAAAACGTTACTACACGATAAAAGAGAATTCCTCACAAAATTTTTTTATTTTTTTTTTTTTGAAATCTCTTACAATACAAGTACCGAAAACTTTCAATTTAATATTTGTTTCATCTTACATCTTATTGACCTATCTTCAAATATATTTTATTGATTCACCGGACTACAAAAATATACCGATTTTATGGATAGAAAGCAAAAATGATAAACAATTTTATTTCATCATTTGCTGCAACGAAAACATCATTTCGCAAAACGAATCCATTTATGTCTTGGTGATGTATATATATTTATGAAATTTTACACAAGTCATGAGTACCGAGTAAGTGCGAGAGAGAAAAGGAGACACGGATCGAGGAAGAAAAGAGAGAGAGAAAGAGAGACACAGAGTCTGCACGACGGTTGCTGGTTCTTTTCAACCACCTGTTTTGTTCCGTCGTTTGCTCCCTTGGTCGCTAGAATCACGCTGAAATTTTTCTCCCTTTTTCTTTTTCCTTTTATTTCTCTCTCTCTCTCTCTCTCTCTCTCGCAATTCTTGCAGAATGCGCGCGCGCGCACCCGCGCACTCCTCAAAGAAAGAGAGGCCTCGACATGCACCTCAATGTCCCTTTGCGCGTGGGTAGCGAAGAGAAAAAGAAATGCTTCATTTCCGGGGCGGGCCGGATAACGAAGAGCGTTTTCTTTGCAGCCTCGCCATCAAGTCATGACGAGCTATACAAACACGCGCGCGTCCGCGCGAAAAAGATAAAAAAAAAATAGAATACGTACCAACGCGGAAGTATAATTCGAGACTGCCTAGGCTTTTCTTGGCATCTAACCTTCTTTCTCTTTTTATATGTGTATGTATACGATAATCTTATTGCGCATAAATTTTTTGTGTAATTTTATCAAATTTAAGTTATGAAAAATTTTGATTATATTATAGATTAATAACAATAAAAATTTTTTTTTTTTTTTTTTTTTTCATTCAATTATTTGATATGTATTATACAAAAAAAAATCCATATAGTGGCATCACATATAGTGATTAATTATATAAAATTTAAATAAGCTTTTGCAATTAATTAAACTTTTAAAACTTTGTTGATATGTGTATTTAATTTAAAACTTCAAAATATCTTTAAATTTATGAGTTATTAGTGAGTTTTATAAACTCGTAAAATTTCACGTACTTTAAAATTTCCTGTAATGACGCATGGCTTTCCTAAAATTACATAAGTTTCTGCTTTTGCAAATTTGATAGTCATATGTTTTATGTAAGAAATTTAAGGTATAATTTTTTAACGAAATTTTGGAGTGAAAAATTGTGTTATTCTATATTAACTTGTATTTCTTTTCGTTTTTGTATCGAAAACAAGAAGAAAATGTATTCTTTTTTTTTTTTTAAAGAATAATAATAAATAAAAAATAAAATCGCGGCAGTCAATATTACAATTAATAAGTTTTGAAAAGTAAATTACATTAATCGGGACTTTGATAACTATTCATCCCGCATAACGGTGACAAATATTGAGCGTTTTGAAGGGGATTATTTCACTGTCAGCATAAAATATATAATCGTAGTTATCAGCGTCTGCAAAAGCTCCTCGCTATCTCTGTGCCTAAGAGAGATTATAGGAGTAATTGCACTCTCAAAATACTACTGTGGATTTGTCGTCGTTCCATGCATTAAATGAAAAATCTCAAAACTCTATTTCCGATTCCTGCTTCTGAAATTTTCAGAAACCTCATTATGCATTTTTGAAATCGCTCGGGGATTTAAATTTTGCATAAAAGCGATCAAGAAAAGTTGCTTTACTTTATCAAATTTTAATGTTGTAAAATACAAGTCTTCGTAAAAATTGATTTTATTGATATTTGATTTAATTTTAATTAGATAATATCTATTTTTCACTCAGGTAATCTCTATATACTAGATAATAACAGCAATATTTAAAAATTGTTATTATATTCTTTTATAGCATTGAATATTTTTTATTTTATGATTAAAATATAAAGCATTCGCGATTCTTGTTATTATTTTATGTTAAATAAAAAAAAATTTGACACCAATATGTTTGACTTAACACCGACTGTTACTACTTGATCGTTATAATTAATTGGATATTAAATTTTGTTATAAAAAGTATTTTCTCGATATAAAATTATTGGGACAAACATAAAATTTTTAACTGAAGTTTAATTTAATATTGCTTTGAATAATTTTTATTAATTTTGTTTATAAATTATTGAATAAATCCAAAGCATATTTTTTCATGGCAACTATTCTTTTTTGTTATTTCATTGTTAAATAGAATTAATTTCGGCTTAATTTAATAACGGACAAAAAAAAAAAAAAAAAAAAAAATTCTCATCTAATTAAACGAATTCATTATAATCGCTCGAAAAGCACGCACATTACCAATGTATCCGTGCTACAGCCTGCGGCCAGTTTACCAAGCCTATCATGCATTACACTCTCTCACGCGAGATTAATAACAACTGTAACAAAAAGAGAATTAAAATATATAGAAGGCCAGGTTTAATATAAAAAAAAGGTCGAGAAAAGGAAAAAGGGTGGACAGAGTGAAAGGTGGAAGAGAACAGGAACGAGGACAATAGGCAGATAAAGAGAGTGATAAATAGTAAGTCGGGCAGAGAGTGAACGAGTTCCCTACTACCTCACTGAAAGACGAAGAAAGAGCGAGCTTGCTAGAAGAGTAACGAAGAGAAACACAGAGAGAGAGAGAGAGAGAGGGTGGGAAATTCCAGCTTTTCGCATGTCGCTACCTGCACATACACGTGCACACGTGATCACACGAGCGCGTATAAACGAAGAAGCATACGAATACATACACGCACTCGCACATACCAATAATGCCGCGAACGTTCGTCGTTGTCGTCGTCGTCGTCGTCGTCGTCGTCCAAGCGCGCGCGAACTTGTATAGAGAGACAACCCTCTCCGTACTCGCGGCAAGTTGGGCGGATCAGAAAGAGAAGACTAGCATCCGTGCGTATGAGAGGGAAGAGAAAAAGAGGGAGAAAGAGCGAGAATGAGATAGAGCACGAAAAGTTACAGAGAAAGAGAGAAAAGGTAGGAGGGGAACGGGTAAGGTTAGAGGGGGATGAATAGTGGACGGGAAAATGCCTTAAACGGCGGGGGTGTCTCTGTGGTGCCGAGGGGCGACGGAGATGGCCGAGCGGTTCCGAGGCAGGACGAAGACTCGTACCGTCGAGTCAGTAGAGCTGCCGCAACGCAGCAGTGCGCGCGTGGCTTCTATTCTAATCGGCTTTCGCAGAGTTCGTCTTCTCGCGCGACTACGACGACGCGCTTTATCGTTAAGTTTGGTCTCCTTTTAGGAGGGGACCGTCTGTGCAAGCGCCTTGATCGTCGCGCATTATGTGATACCAGCGTCGGGATCATTGTGATTCGTTTACTGTGTTATTTATTTTTTTATTACTTTTTTTTTTTTTTTTCTATTATATCTGGAGTGGAATTAGAAGGTGTTGCTCGAAAGAAAAAAGGAATAAAAAGGGAGCGATGATGTATCGGAGTGCGACAGGAGAATCGATGACGAGAGATCAACGGATAGGATGAGCGTATTTATAGGCACGTAGTTTGCTCTTTGAATTCGAATCGTCGGCTTGATAAGAGAAAGAAATGTTTCGATTCGATCGATGAATCGAATCCGTCGGCGTGAGCGTCACGCGACAGATATAGCAGCGATATCTTGGCCGTTAATAATGAAGGCGGTACTTGTCCCTTACGCGAGTGAGTTGCTAAAGTTCAGTGAACGTTGGATCGTCGTTCGACCGAGTGCTACCCGGACTTAATTGACACTGGAAGAGATTACAGATATTAATATTCCTGTATATACGGAAATAGGACCATCTTAAAAATAAAATTGGAAGGTTGCAGGAGACTGATACAGGATGAAGGCTCTTTTACTGATGAGCATACTTGCTCGGCTGGTGGACTTGGAAATCATGGCCAGTCCGCAAAAAGTGGATGAACCTAGTAAGTGACACATATGCGAGAAAAGTGTTATTCCCTTAAAATTACTATATAATTCAGAAATGTTAAGATTGAGGGTTCATCGAAGATGAAAAATTATATTATATTCTTATTGCTTTTATTATTTATAAGCACTTTTCATTCTAATAAATTTAACAAAAACGAATTATTTTAATGCTGCTTTTCATATAACTTACTTTACTTTAATAAATAATCACTGATTAATAATAGTTTTCTTCTGTAAAATATTAAAACAAATATAATCTAATCACCAAAAATAAGTCATATTATACGATGGCCAACTATAAGTAAATGAGAGAATTTATTAAATTACTATTTTAATTAAAATCTATTCGCAGTTAAAATGAATGTTATTCGCAAATAAAATATAATGACAGCTAATGAATCATCAATTACAGATCAATTAAATGTTAATACACAAAACGGATATATCTAGCATTGTTAATTACGTAGTAAATCATAATGCATCAAATCATTTATTGCTT
This sequence comes from Chalcis sispes, assembly GCA_949987625.1. Classification (NCBI taxonomy): domain Eukaryota; kingdom Metazoa; phylum Arthropoda; class Insecta; order Hymenoptera; family Chalcididae; genus Chalcis; species Chalcis sispes. Next base: position 26,879,104 of record OX465097.1, on the reverse strand, counting down.
TTTTTTTTTTTTAATTACTTTTGTTAACATATAACTTTACGCCATTAGAAGAAAGATCTAATTGAAATTGATTAGCGTAGATTGCTTGTACAAATTCACGCATATATCTAATTTAAACCAATGAAATTTTAGTTTATTTGAATAATGTTTTTCTTAGAAATAAATTAAAATAATATACACTAACAATGTATTTTTAACAAGAATATGTTCAATATTTACGTTAAAAAAATTGTTTTAATTAATATTTTTAAGTAATGACGTATTTATATATCTAATTTGATATTCTTTTATCATCGATTATATTCACAAATTTGTATACATAAACTTTTAAAGTCTCTTGCTTACAAAGTAATGCATTATTTAAAGAAAATATACATGGTAATTTTTATTATATAACTCTTTTGCGTGTAAATACTTGCAAGCTTACACACACACACACACACACATACACACACGATGTACATACGTATAGAGGGTATTGGTCGTCGGCCTTTACGCAGACACAAGGAAGGAACGGGAGATGCATCCTCGGGGCAATCTCTCGTTGTCACTATACCGTTGACGCCGATTTTGCGGGTCACTGCTTTATAATGCAACGTTTCCCTGATTTCTGGGTAGACGTTGCTTGACATGTTTGCATTCACAAATGTTACATAGACGCGATACATTTTTAATGTCCTAGAAGACGCAATTTCATTTATTTTCGAATTAAAAATATTTATTAGGTTTATAGCTTGAGTTTTAATGTATTTCCCTTTTTGCTTCTTGTTTTTTTTTTTTTTCCGATCTTTTTTTAGAACGCGCGCGCTTGGTGAATTTTGAAATTACGACTAGTTTTAATTGTTATTGTGCTAACGAGGAAAATCCAACAGCCTTGTAAAACTTGAAATTATATAAGATTCTGAGCGAAAGAGAGGAAGAAGTAGTGTCGGATAGAGAAAGCTGCTTTCTTGAGCGAAATAATGAAGCTCATGCATAACAACTTATTACAATGGATTTTAGTTTTCGAGATAATTGTTATTTAGCAACTGAAATATGTAAGGTAACATATTATATAATGGTGTCTTAAAATTCAGTTTTCAAACTTACTTGCAAATAATTATGGAAAATAAAATTATAAAGGTTTAACTCTCGGTCCGACGTGAACACAAAAGTCTTAAGTGATGGATTAAATTTAAAATAATGAAATGTAGTAATTTTTGTAAATGTAAATTTTTATTATTAATTAAAAGTTCAATATATTTCTTAAAATTTGTTCAATTGATTATTTGCATTTTTACCTCTTAAAGTTGACTTAAATTGAATTACTTCAGTTTCGATTGAAGTATTCACCTCATTATACATTCAAATTATTAAAATAAATTCGAATAGTTGAAATAAAGCTTTTATGCTGCTTATTGTATTCTATAAAAACGTAGACATCTATTGTAAAATGTGAGTTATTTAAAGAAAAGAATTAAAATTTATAATTTTCAAAAATTTAAAGCGTTTCAGATTATTCATTATCCATCATGTATTGTATATATATATATGTATTATTACATTAAGAAAATGAGAAAATAGTTTATAAAAAACTTCTTAATATGAGTAATTTTCATCGATAAATCATATAACTTAAAGTTACGTGCACATATAATTTGATATATTTTTATAATAATATATACTTAGCATTTTTATAATTTAAAAAAAAGACCGAAGCCGTCAATAATTAAATAAGCTTACAGCTTTTCTTAATTTTTTAATTAAATTCTCTTTAAATTTATATTTGGATAATTTGTCCTGAATGATAATTATCTAATTTTAATCTGTGCATGTAAATTGCTTTAAAATTAGTATTATCAGAAATTTAAAATGTGGAAAAGAAATGCATTTAATATTGTTCTTTTAGATAAGGATAATGCATTAAACAATAGTAATTTAGTTTTAAATAAAATAATTAAGATTAACTTATTTTATTTAAATTATAATTAAAAGTTTTATAAATTATTTTGATCAGATATATCATAATAAGAAAACTTATTTAATATATTTACAAATTCGATTACTAAAATTGATTATTATATGTAAATTTTGCTGTGATCTTTAAAAAACGTTGTAGATACTTTGTTATATATTTTGTGAAATTAAAGAAAAATTCATGAAATAAGCGATTCTCGTTCTATAAGCAAAAAACATTTTTAATAATAATTATGGTTATCGATTATAAACACGTTGGCGAAGGCTTTCATTTCATATTTAATTTATACAATCATGCTATAATTATCAATTTTTAAAAAAAAATCCAGATTAAGTATTAATTGTGGAATAATATCTTGGATAATTTTATCAATATCTTATTTTATTCAATAAAATATATGCATTAAGATTCCAAACGAAAATATGAAAAAGATGTAAAATTTTCGTTTAGTTTGAAAATATTTTACTTATTATGAATTTTTCATTATTCGTTATGTATAATACTCTGCAAATGCAAAAATATATATGTAAAAATAACGGTTATATTGTATTTGTGTACAGTAAAAATATTCTTTTGTTACTTTGTGGATTATTTTCTTCAAGGTAGAAGAAAATGAGACATTAACATCCAACTTAAATATTCATAGACTATTGTTGTAGTTTTTTAATATCGGAATGCTATTCCTATTTAATGTCTAATGTCGAAAAAAGTTGCTTTTAATATCTTTCGACAAATTAACTTTTTAAGAGAAAAATAATCATTGATGTTTTTTGTTGTAATTTTTTAATAAAAATTTATTTAGAACATTTTAAACTCATAATAAAATCTGTAATAATTGCTTCAACAAATGTTTGATAATAAATAAAGTTATTAATTATTTTAAATTGCATGTTTGTTTATGTTGTTGAATATCATATCTATAATTAATTAATTATAGAGAACAGACACATAAATAAAAGAATTATTGTTTATCTTCGATCGTTATTTGAAAAGTTTGTAAGTTTTTATTGTAAGATCTAATCTGTTTAAATATTTATTTATCAATATGCAATTTTCTAAAAAATACATGTCTATACTTGAATATTTACATATGCAAAGTAATCGTTATTTAACATGACAAATTAGTACATCGATACAATTATAATCAAGGGTTAGGTATCCTGAATTATAGTAAAGACAATGAGTATAAACAGGTTGTGATAATCTTGCATGAACGATCAAAAAAAGTCTCACATTAGTTCTTTTGCTCTTTTGCGTCAAACGTAACATTTTACACTTTTCCTATCTTTTGCATACAACCTTAAGGTACACGTTTATAACACATGCTTGTGCGTAGAGAGATGGATAGATAGATAGATAGATAGAGAGATAGAGAGAGAGAGAGAGAGAGAAAGTGAAATACATATAGTTATCGTATACAAAATGTACACATTACGCGATAAGTCGGTAAATAGTAATTTGCTCCATTTTCTCTTTTTTTCTCTTTTTCTCTTTCTCTTTTACCTTTATTTATTTTATACCAAGGTATGCATGAGCGGCAATATGTGTGTGTGTGTGTGTGTGTGTTTGTGTACGCGTATACATATAAATAAACTCGTACGATAAAACTCTGGACTCTCTCTCTCTCTCTCTCTCTCTTTGATATATACGTCGTTCACTAAATGAGTCTTTGATACGCGTGCGCCCCGAAAATTGTCGCTTACGCGTGTACTATACATGTATACCTGCACTGCAGCAGTCTATTCGCGTTGTCGAGAGCAAACGCCGTGTACGCGCTTTAGCTATTTTTGTTTTTGTATATACCTATACGTTGCTCTCTTTCTCTCTCTTGCATCTAGAAGCAGAGAAAACGTCGTTATATCTTGAAGTTCATTAAGACTTTGCGAACTTAATTTCTCTTTTTCCGAGGTGAGGTTGAAGTATCGGCATGTCTCAAGCTGAAAGGATATCTTACAAAACTTGAAGCTTCAACATTTTTTGCACTGACGAGAGGACAGAGAGCGAGTTAAGAAAAAGATACATAAATTAGTTGAGTACACTTGTGGAATGCGTAACGCAGTTGAAAATTATACACATTGCCGTGTGTACAATTTTCGCGACGCGCTTAATGTCAAGTGACGAATTTGGTACGAAATTTTCGTCTTGTTTACGGTGTCACGACATTTCGAAAGAGTAAAAGTAACAAAGTTGTTGTGCGAATCAACATTTAAAATTTTGATTAAAATGTGTGTAACGTAGTATACGTGACTATTGAATTTTCTAATTTATTAATCAGACAAATTATTTTTTGAAAAATAATTTTTGTCAACAGCTCTGTTTAATACCCTTTATAAATTAGATTAACAAATAAAATATTTTGTATACCATGTGCCATTTGGACGTATTAAATTAATTTTTTAGTCATATATTTGATATTTATAAAGAATTTATTATTTTTATAGAATATTATATTAACTAATTTTCGCGATTACAAAGAAAATATTTGATTCATTTAAAAACAAAAAAAAATTATTTTCATTTCATAATATTATATCTGGAATTAATTACCTTTCAAATTTTCCTTTTTAAAGCGTTTACTTAATTTACGATTAACTATGTTACATTACATTATAGATCCAATTTAATTTGCAAAATTTTTAGTCTAGTTAACTCGAATAAAATAAGATATTTCTACTTGCTTGGTGATAAGGTATGCGATATTTGTTATGCTTATTTTATCAAAAAGTATACGTCATGACGCTGGTACGGTAGTATTTTTTGAAGAAGACTTTTATTTCGAATTCTCTGTGTGTGCACCGAATGAGTTTGGCAATATGTTTCACTTTTTTTGTCTTAGCTCTTTTTCTAGCTTATTTTTTTGTATATCTTCTCTTTTCTTCTTTTAATACATATGTACGCGTACCATGCCTATAAAGAAAGAAAAAGAGATAGGGAGAAAGAGTGAGAGAGAGAAAACAAAGTTGTAATTGAGGTGAAGCGGTGACTGTGCGTCGTGTGTTGACCGTATGGAAAACGGACTAAAATTTCAAAAAGCAGCCGCTTGCATACTAGAGTTCTTTCCGCAGACGAATAAAATTCTAATGTAAATATAATTAAACGCATGGAGTAGTAGAATAAGGGATCGAATGAGAGAGAGAGAGAGAGAGAGAAGGATTAGCGTAAACGGAGGTAAAAGTATGAGAGAAAATTATAGACAGGAAGAAAGAGGTAGCGTGAAATAAAGAGAGAGAGAGAGAATGAGAGAGAGGGAGAGAAAGAGAGAGGGATAGAGAGAAAGTAGAGAGACAAATTGAATTTTCTTATTAGTAAAGTTTAATAACTGGAACATTAAAAGTAATTAGAGGGGAAGTACAAGAGTTTGATTTCTTACGCGAGACGCGATGGCTCCGAAGCAATGACTCGTAAAACCTTTTTACGATAATGCGCATCGCGAATACGACACTTCGATAGCAAAGTAGGAAAGAAAAAAACTAGTCGGTGGCACGCAAAATTCTGATTCAATTGACCCGATAACGTTGTCAGGATGCTAATGAAGCTACTTGAAGTGCAAATAAAAAAAAAAAAAAAAAAAAAAAAAAAAAAAAAAAATGAGAGCACAGGCTTGCCTGGCTGAAGGGAAGCTTGTTACGAGCAATTAAAATGCTAAATTGTTGTTTCCTTTTTCAATTTCAATACTTTATTAAAAAGAAATTTCAATCGATTTATCATTTTGCATCTCTTTTTTATTTTAACTTTCAAATAGCAAACTGAGATCAGAGCTTGAAATATATGGCAGAAGTTCATTATTGGTTTTCACTAGAATGCAAGTTTCGTAAAATTAATCGAGAAAATTTTTTTATTTATTTGGGTCTTACAAGTTTAATATAAGTACTCGTAATTAAGAATCTTGAAATGTAAAAAAAAAAAAAAAAAAAAAAAAAAAAAAATAAAATTTAACGTAATTAAAATTATATTAAGTAGTATACTCGTATTTCGAAATTCATTATTTGAAGTATATTTTTAACAAAGTATTGCATTTTCAACTATTTTCCAGTAACTTTTATTAAGTTTTCATAAAAATATTAATGGAGTAGGAGAATAAATTAGTATATTTAGATAAATTTTTAGATAGTACAAAATATATATCGCAAACATTACTTTTTCTAAACTTTAAAATTCATGCAATGATTATGTAATTTCATTTTAATTTAATAGTAATAAAAATTTCAAATTATCCAATCATCGATAAAATTGGGTGATTATCAGTTTGATTCGATCATTTCAAGAATTGATAGAAGTAAAGCAGCGATCATATTAAGTAAATATGGAGTCATTTTCTGCATGGGTAATTTTTTGCGAAGCGAAATTTTCGCTCGTGCATACGGAATTCGTATAACCTCGGTAAAAAAAGGAAAAAACAACAAAGAAGTTTGTAACAACTAAGCACGATTAGAAGCGCCAAATCAACGAAAGGAGAGTCAGAGAGAGAGAGAGAGAGTTAGTGAGAGAGAGAGAGACACTAACAAAAAAAAGCCTAAAAACAAGAAAAAAAAAGCGCGGAAGAAGAAATAACTTAGAGGGAAGAATCCATTGTCGGCTGGAGAATTGCACAATAAAAATTCATCTGTTATTAATATGTTTCGAGAATGACAGAGAAAAAGTGCAAAACGGTGCGTTGTTATAGTTCACACGGCGAATAAGCGCGAGCGACACTTATAAACCTCTTTTGATTTTCATTAACGTAGAAACGTTAAGACTAGATTGCGTAAAAAATGACGTCGATGGCTTTTTCATTTCGTTTGCAAAAAAATTATATTTATAATGATACAATTTCTTTGAATTTTGAGACTTTGTATACATGATATCAATGCATTCATCAACAGTTGTATTTGCCTCCCCTTTTCTCTTTGCAGATAAAATAACATTAAAAATGGATTTTTAATGCATTTTTCTAATACATTAGTTATTCTTTTACAAAGAAGTCATATTCACAGATTAGCCAATGTATATATATATATAATTTTAGACCTTCTAGTGTTAAGGCGCGTCACTTGCACGCATCGCGTACATGCCTGCAGACGCGTATACATATATATATATATATACGCGTACACGAGCGTATGTAACGATGCGCGCGAGCGCTAGTTGAAGGAGGTTTGTAACGCATTACGCACGTCCTGTCGAGGTGTCGCCGTGAGCTATGCTGCGGATGAAATTCAGGTTAACGCGAACGAGCTCGAGTCTTGGGAATGCGCGTGCATCGATGGCGCACGTTGCCCGAAACCCGAAATTCTGTTTGCGCGCGCGATTCCTACCAGCAGCTCTTTATCTCTCTCTCTCTCTCTCTCTCTACTGTCCCGTTGTGCATACGCCGTACGCGTAGACAATAGAGAGCGAGTGAATTGATTTTTGGTTTACGTATACGTGTATGGATAGAGAAGGATAGAGAAAGACAAGCCGTTATAATGGGACGCTTTACGCGCGAATGTGCTACGGTGCTTTTCCCCAAATGGACGAGTACGTATAGTACTTGGGATACGACGTTTTATGAGGCAATGCGACAGCATATAGAAGCGCCTCAGGACGTTGTTTTATTGTAGTAATTTTAATGTTATGTCTTCGTTATAGGATTGTTGAAACTTTGTTGACTTGAGTCTCATTATTAATTTTGTAAAAGCGTAATCACTTTTATTACAAGGTCGTATAATAAAGTATAATCTTTTATTTTATAGCGTATTATTTTATATTTATGGAAACAGTTATATCAACAAAGCAATATTTTATCAAATTATTTTCTAAGCATTGTTAGAATTATTTTTGGAAAAGCATGAAAAAAGTATTAAAAATTTCGTAGAAAGATATTTTTCAAATTTAACCCAGAGAAATGGTGTTTTAAATTATACAAACGAATTTAATACTTACGGTTCATAGATATTTTTAAAGCGAATTTTATAATAATACGTAATGCACGTTTATTCATTGCATTCCGTATTAAAAAAGGAGATAAAAATCAATACTTGGTTGTAATCTATTCGGGCTTATGAAATTTGAATGCAAACACGCGTATTTAGGGAAACACATACAATGAATTGCGATGACCTGCCGATGACAGTATCGTTGCTCGACATGCAGCTAATGAATGATTTTACACGCTTGATCAAATTTGTGATATGAAAATTAACTTTATTGTATTCGTAATGTTTTGCTTTGACTTGTAGCTTTTCGAATAAATATCTTTTTGTATACGGTTTTTACCGATGAATGTTGTTTTTCTTTATATTGATTTTGAAGTATTACTGCTTGTGTATTAATTATTAATTATTTTTAAATCATTCAATAAAACATTCTACAAAGAATAATTTCTCAATGATTTTATCAGCGGCATATTACAAATAAATTAACTCATATAAAAAAAAAAAAGTATAGCTTAATAGTTTAATTTTAGATATTACGCTTTCAAAGATTCAAGAGTGCTTTAAATTGAATTTTGAACATAATTTAGTCCAGATTATTATAAATTCTTTAATACTAAAAAAATTAACCTCTAGTTATTAATTCACGTTCGCTGCGGAGTAACTAAGCATTTTCTTGGCACGTTTCTTTGAGCAAAACAACAGCCTTTATACTTTATACATATTATATATTATCATCTGTTTTCAATTTTCTTTTATTATATCATACCTGCACAGTTTAAAAAGTATAACGTTGTAAGCGGGTGCCGAAAGCAATTTTACCTCTTTAATAATTGTTGGAAAGCGAACATTTTGTTGTGCCGTTTGTTTCGGATGTTTTCCAAAGTTAGACAAACAAATATCGTATGTAAATCGAATAAGAATAAGTATATAGAAAGATTGTTTTATGCGTATGTATGCTTTGTCGATGCACGCCTGTCAAAAGGAGCGATAGAAGAGTTAAGCCATATGGGATATCGATATCGAAATTGTAACGAGCGCATTAATTGCTTTAAGCATTGTACATATGTTTAGATAACTGCGTGTGATAGTTTCGAATTACAGAAGCATGCAAGAAAAAGTAAAGAGAAAAAATACAGAAAAAAAGAAGAACACAGATAGAGAGAAAGAGACAAAGACAGAGAAAGAGAGATAGTGCGTGTATTGTATGACTTTAATTTCTGAGAACGTAAAATAAGTAGTAATATGTGGCTTTTGTCAGACAGTGAACGTTAGATGAGCAGATAGCTTATAGAGCAGTATAATTATTTTCTAATCTGACAATATACTATAGATTACTGTGCGTGGTAAAATTTTCACCTCCATATAATTTACATGATTTTTTTAATAATATTGGATTAATGCTTATTTTGAAACATTTTAATATTTTTATTAAATTTTTTCAAATAGAATTTCAAAAGTATTACTAAAATAATTAATAAAATGTACCTTTAAAAACAAACAGAAATATTTTTTCTCATTCTGTAATAGTATCTATAAATATTATCTCTGTTCATTCATAATTTTTAAAAAATTTATGTTAACATGTCACTTAAATGTTCTACATTTTTTAAATAAAAATTTTTTCAGAATTTTTTTTTGACTTGTGCGCAACATTTTAATTCCGTAAATGATAAAACTAAATTATATGTGAGATTTTTTTTAACTTCACAAAAAATTTTTCAAATTTTTTTTAAAAAAGAACAAAAAAGAATATTTTTTAGTTAAAATAATTTTAAAATTGCAATCCTAACAATTTTTATCATTTCGAAATGATGAAATTTACGTATATGAAAGCATGTAAAAACTGTTAACAACAAAATATTAATTCAATCTTTAAAATTTTAAAAATATGTTAATATTTCGTGTATGAAAGATTTAAATTTTTTATATTAAAATTACCATCGGTAATATTAAGTGTCGTAATACAAGAAAAATTAAATAAATAAAAGAGGGAGAGAGAAGGAAGAGTGGAAAGAGAAGAGTATACGAAGCATTGCATGCTTCTTCGAACGATACGGTTGAGATATACCAACGAAATTACGACTCGCAATTCACTCGAGCGGAGTATATAATCATATGCTTAATTATTATGATAATCGTTTTATGTACGAAAATGGCTACTGAAATTGACCAAATTTAATAAAAAAATCGATACTCCGTCGCTCGCGATCGAAGGTCTTATTGTCGTTACCAAAATAAACGAATATATAACGGAAGCAGGTAATTGGTTTGCTTTAATATTACCTTTTTGCATTTTAATTGATACGAAGAAACGTATAGCGCTTATTATTTATTTAATGATTTTAGTTTTGTGTTTTGGGCGTTTATTTATAATCTACGCATTCATTTTCATGCACGGGGCATTTGGCTATTACATAAATGTATAAAATATTTCAGGTATAATTAAAATTTACTCGCTCTATACGCATGTAAAAATGTATAAATGCGTATACAGTGTGTGTACGAGTATATTAAAGTCGTTAAAGCAGTTTCTAATCTCGAAAACTTTACAAAACCATATAAAATTTTAGGAAGCGCGCTTTAGCTATATCTCGCTATAAAACCGCACGCGGCCTGTTACACATGCATGCGAAGTGCTTCAAAGAAACCCTATAAAATTTTTGGCACTATCACTTTTAATTCTTTGAAATTTTCGGACGGATATATTTTAATCAAATTCGTAAAATGATAATATGCTGATTTGACCTTTCATTGTGATAAAATTAAAAAGCCACACACCATTGTACGAGATCCGATATTTTAAAGAATATCCGTAAATTTTCGTGGTACATTTTGCAAAGAATTATAAAAAAGGGGTAAGAAAAATTGCGCGTTAAAGTTTATTTTCAAATAAGCTATACATTTGCCATTGATTTTTATCTTTCACTTTTTAAAGTTTAGTTATGCTCTCGTATTTTAAATTTTTCGTTAAATACATTGTATCGAATTGAATTCTTTTGTTGTAAAAGCATTTATTTTAATATATACAACCATATATATATATATATATTTTTTATTAATTTTTAAATTATTGTTTAAAAATAAATACAGTTTTTTTTTAAATTTCTTTAAATATTTATAATATTATTTTTAAATATCAAAATATGATATATTTTTATTTATCGCATTTATACTACCTTTTCCTTTTAAAAAGATCATACGAGTATATTCAAAAAGTAATCCCTACAGAGCATTCATACAACATGGCAAAGATATAATTCTTTCTAGAAGTATGCAATCAATCTCGTATCTGCTAAAAAACTTTGATATATATGACTTTCTACTTCAAAGTGCAAACATTTATTTGTTATGCGTCGAAGGAAAAAAAGTTTTTATTTTTCTTTAAGCTATTATACATATACTCATCTATTTTTCGTTTTGATTGTTGTTAACTTGAATTAAAACTGCACATATTTTAAAAAATATACCTTCAAAGTAGCTTATGCGTCACGTTGTTTAAATGCTATTTTAGCGCGACATACACATATAGTATTTTAGTAAAATAACAAGGGCGCACATGTAAATATATAGTTTTGCAAAGCCATGAACAATTTTCAATTGCGTGTATGTTTGTTCGCGCGCGCGTGTGTACATGTGTGCGGCTGCACAGATGTACAGTGTATAAAAGGCATAAAGCTGTGCCGTAACAGCTCATAACTTGGCGATTGAAGTACACGGTAACACACGGCTTATCTCTCTTACACGCGTATAAACGTGTACCATTTCTCTCTTTCTTCTTTTCCAGCTGTCTACGCGTTTTTTTTTTTCGTCCGCTTTTGACAAGCTGACCGAATTTATTTTTGTCGATAAACAACCGTGTTATGTTTGCGGCTAGTGTATTGCGTAAAATTTCAAAGGATTTTTTATTGTACGAGTTATGTAAATTTTTAAATAATTCAGTTAAGATATTTGCTTGATAATTAAAAAATTTTTATTTCGCGAATGTTCTAAAAAATACAACTACATTTTATTTTTTAATAAAATATGTGAATTTTTTGTCTTCATATAGAATTACACGTTATATTCTATTTGTTGTTCATTTCATTTTCTTCAAATTGTAAGCTTTTACATATTATATTATCTAGTCTGCATAAGTAACATGTCTACGTGATTGAAAATTTTTCTTTGTTACACATAAAAGTAAGTAAAAAGTTTTTCACATCATAGTATGAAAATAAAATGCCACGGTCACTAGATTATTATACTGATTTTATTTGTATATTTTGACATGGTTGTTATTTGGTGCGACAGTGTCTATGGAAAGCATATTCAAATTCTTATGAAAACGATAATCAAAATAATAATTGTTACGATGGATACTAGAAAAATGTTATTGTACATTTTACAGGATTTACACAAAATTCTTAGAAAATATATATTTTGCATTACGATAAATTTAATTAGCTAAATAAATAATTTTTATTGTCATAAAAGTTAGTCTTGAAGCCAAGTATCAAACCAACCAAATTCAAAATTTCCTGTTTATAAAAAAATATATATATTTATATAATTAAATAAAAATTGCAAAAAGTTTGTGTGTATAATTAAGCAGTCAAATAAATAAAAGTAAAAAAACAAAAAATGGGATATAGTTTAAAAAGAATCATTTGATCTGTCGTTGTAAGTTTAGTGATAATATGCTTATTTACACGTATATATATATATATATATATATATATATATATATATATATATTACAATACATATGTATATATACATTATCATCTGCACTTATTACAAAGCGCTAAAATAGCTTTCTAAATTTTTTTTGTAACGTTTTCACGTACTTATTCTCGCCGTTTGACATTTCTACGTGTTTGCAAGCTTGTACGCGCGTGCGTATGCGAGCGCGACGTAGATAACGTCGTGAAAAAATGAATTCGAATAACTACTAGCCCGGATTTGTGACGACGTGTAAAAACACAAAATAATAAGAAACTTTTACATGATTGTAACGAAGCGCGAATATTGTTTAACGTTAAAATTCGTTATCGTTAAGAGATGAGAGTTTTGAGATTTTATTTTTAAAACTAATATTGCAAGGCTTCTTTTTATTTATTTATGTAAAGTTAATCTATTACTTTGATTCATTATCAATTGCTATTATAAAATTATACTAGTCGATTACGATAACACAAGTGTCGTTGATTAATTTTAGTTTTAAAGAATATATATAAAATCATTATATAGGTATGTTTTATATTTTAGTTGGAAAAATTATGAATTTACAATTGCTAATCACTATTCAATTACATATTGCTCGTTTACCGTTACATATAAAATAAGATAAAATGAAGTATCCTTTAACATAGGTATGTTATTTATCTCCGAGTATCGACATTATCGAAACATTCTTTAATGATAAAGGGTAGTTCATGTTTATTTCTGGCTTATAAAAATATTGCTCATTTTAAAAGTGATTGTTCCGGTTTTCATCAAACTTTCTCACGATGACATTTTTTGGCTGGACTTTCTTCCATAGATTTTCTCACTTTGTAAAGATTTTTTGAAATTGTGTTTACTCCAGAAATTAAAAATGGTTAATTTTTAAAGGTGTTTGGTGTCTTTTTCTGTAGGTGAAATGCACGTTATGTTATTAGCTGAGTCTGCTTAATTTTTTACTGTCGTGTCTGCTAATTCGTTTTCTTGTATGTCGATATGAGCAGGAAACCAGTTTAGAACAATATCAAAGATTAGTTAAGATAGTTCTTTTTAACTATGATTTTTTTGCATATTGATACAATTTGTTTTACAATTCTATTTTATTTTAAGATTTGTTCGTTCAATAGCGAGAAGTCGATTGCGTTTTTTTTTTTTTTTTTTTTTTTTTTTGAACATTAAAGAAAAACTGAAAAACTTTTTATTCTATTTAACATTAACAAAAGAAAAGTGCATTTTATGAAAAATATTATACAGATCAATTTCTCATAAAAACAATGTTGTACTTGTTTTTTGTAGGACTTTGCTTAATATATAATAAAATAATTGTTAGAATAAAACTGTATGACATTTACTTTTTTAGATATCGATAAGATTCTAGTGGGAATACATTTTATGGAGATTTATTTTTTAATTTCTGTTTATTTGTAAAAAGATCAAATAGACAATTTTTAATATCGTTCATTTTGAAAAATAAAATCTATTAAAAAGTTAAAAAAACGTTGCCGTCATTTTGTCATTTTAATAAATTTATTATTTATTTTTATTAAAATTATTTGTGCATCGAGATAAAACCATATTTAGGATTATTTAACAGAATATTTTTTACAATATGACGTCATGCACGCAGTCAATATATTTGTTTAAAATTCATCATATAATTAATATAGTACACGTAAATTATTATAATTATACTTTTAGAATTATAAATTGGAAATAAAAAGTATATAATAAGATATTGTACTTACATTACTGCGCTTAATTTTTATTTTTGCATGCCTTATCTCGCATATAGTCGTAAGAACGTAATTAGTGAAAATGAAACTAAGAATGTTGTTAGGTGAAAATATATAACAAAATCGGTAATCTATTAATATAAAACGATAAAAAACTATATTTATAATAATACAAAAAAGGCATAAGAAATCTCCACTCAGTGAGCGACGGAAAAAGCAGTAAACTAAATTTACTCTAATATCACAATAACGTAATGACAGAGTCACAACTTATTTTAAAAAATTACTCAAGCGCGGCAATTACACTCAAATTGAAATGATCATTTCATTGATTATGTTAAATTATACAACTACGATACATTATTGAGAGCTCTCCACAAGCCGCTAAGGGAGAGTCGCGACGCGCGTAAGATCACGTGGTCTGATATGCCACAAGGGCAAGAGCACAGCGTGCACAGGAGCTGCTGGCTTTGATGACCTGGAGGGTGGTACAAGACCCGAGGGGTGGCGGGCCTCCTAATGCTTTCCAGAAGCAACCCAATTGCCGATACCAAGACGAAACTCCGCGGCTAAACGACCCTCGCGTCGATGCCCGCGAAGCCACAGTCCTATGGACCTGTGCTTAATATCAGCCGCGCACAAAGACCTAGAGAACGGATCCAGGTATACCGTCACATACAACACTATTGCACAAATGTGCTGATGATTATACAACCCACGGTTTTAATCATATTAAAGCACACTACTAACATACACTACTATAATACACACGACTATACAAGTATGTTAACTAAAGACTATAGCACTAAACAAGAAAAGTAAAGCGCGCTCTTTCAAATCTAATAGCGTAATGTCTTTTGTCGCAGCCTAAGTGTCGCACGAGCCTTTCCTCTCTCTCCCTCTCTCTGGGGCCTTCGCTTTTCGGGACCGTAGGAGGAGCAAGCGTAAAGTAACCAGGCTACCTACACAAAGAGGCGACGGGTTTTATTGCGGCTAACGTCGAACAATTTTTATTTTAAAATTAATATTTTTTTGGTCTCTGAGTTGAAACGTAAGAATTATTAAAAAATTATATTTATTAAAAAATACTTGTTGTTTTCGTGTAGAATGTTTGGATCGATAGTGTCAATATCAACAGTTAATTTTGCGAGTAATGATGTTCGGAAATAAATATTTCACGGTATTTAACTTTTCAGAGATATCCATTTTCATGCTGCACGAGTTAATGAATGTTCCGGTCATTTCAATTTTCGTACGAGTTGCTATATCCTATCAATTATTTTTAACATTTTAAAGTTTATTAATGAATAATTTCTCAAAATTATGTCAACGAATAGGCTTACATGCTATTCGCAGAAATTCAATTTATTATTTATTCGTGGAAAGGCAAGCATTTCTTGTGTAAGAACTTGATAACGCGAATACGTATTTTATGTTTATATGTGCCAGTCCAGTACACGTACCCATTGTATTATTGTAATATCGGCATTTTTTTTTCTTTTTTATTTTTAATAGAAAAGCCAATTGAAAAACAGTCTTAAGTGATAAAATCGTTTCAATGATGTTTTTAGTTTGTATAGAAAGCATTTGCTGTATATTAGATGCACGAAATATTTATTAATTTCAATTAAACACTAAGTAGATGAAAAAATTTTAATTTTAAACTCGTTATAGCGACATCCCTATACTTACACCTTATAACGATCTGCAGGGGCGTACAGCAGCGGCTACTCTGTACTTAGAGAAGCGAAAGGAACCGAGCATTTCAGTGGAATTTGAGCGCACGTGTGTGTGTGTGTGTGTGTGTGTGTGTGTTCGTGCGTGTGCGAGATGTCGGTAATACCGCAAATATGTGATATGTAACATTACTGTTGCTTAAAGTTTTAGACGGTGTACGGTAGAGATACACTAAGTTAGATTATTGCATTTTATTTTCCTGCGTTTTAATCATGTATCAGTGTATCTGTGTATGTATATATATATATATATATATATATATTTATTTACTAGACAACCATTATATATGTACAAAAAATCCTTTAAATTAATTTTAAAATCTAATGACAACTATCTTTTTTAAATTTAAAAGAAAACAGTTGATATATATATATACACAGAATTTACATCAGTTAAAAATATGAGCATAGTTTTTATTAACAATTTATGTTTACCTTTATTGAGCAACATTTAATAAATAACTAGTTAATTAAATTTTTCTTTCGATAACTTATTCTTTTTCTGTTATCGCAATGAAAATCCATATACAGGGTGCGTACGGTATTTGAGGACAACTTGAGAGTAAAATTAATTAGCTTGTATTTTTAATAAAATTTAATGAAATTTTAGGAATTTTTTATACAACGTTAAATTAATATATGGCTATAAAGTTATTCAATAAAATCGCCATTAGCAGCAATAACCTCTTCGATCCGGGTCCGGAAACGATTACATGCCCGAATCAAATGCTCCTTGTTCATATTGACCATAACGGCATTAATAGCAGTCTTCGACGAAGAAGTGGTGTTATGAGGACGCTCATTGGTCTCACGCTCAACTACGCCCCATACGTAATAATCCAAAGGATTAAGGTCTGGGGAGCTAGGTGGCCATATCGTTCGGTGTTATGTGGTCATGAAAATTTTCGGCCATCCAATCTTGTGTCGCCGTCGCTTTATGTGAAGGAGCAGAGTCTTGTTGAAAAATGTATGGTCTGCCTCCGCTTACATTGTCTATCCAGGGTTTCACTACCGTCTCCAAAATCTCGATGTATGCAGCAGAGTTCACTCGAAGTCCTTGAGTAAAAAAGTGTGGTGGCATAACATGTCCTTCGTTGCTGACAACACCTAAAATCATAACAGTGGCTGGAAATTTTGTGTGCATAACAACAAGAACCTCCGTAGGATTTGAACATAGCCATTTGTCATTTCTGCGATTGTTCTTTTGATCTTGGTCAAAATTTTTTCGTCGGAAAAAAACCATAACATTTTGGGCGCCTTAGGGTGTTTGATTTTGTTTAAAAGACGTTTTGATCGGAGAACTCTCTGTTCCCGTGTTCGTTCCGACATGAACTGTCCTCTGCGCATCACGTAAGACTTATACCGAAGGTCTTCGTAGACAACTCTACGAATAAGGCGCTCAGAAACATGAAGCTCACTCGCAAGGACCCTCATTGATTTTGAAGGCTCCTCGTCCATGATCGCTTGCACTTGCTCTAAAAATTCTGCAGATCGGACAGTGTCAGAACGTTGTTCGTGCTTTTTGCGTTTTGCAACCGATTCTGTATCGCCTCCTGATGCTTCCAATTCACGGCGAACCTTATGCACGAATGAACGGGCGCAATTAAGAAAATTAGAGATCTCTAAATCTGTATGGTTCGCACATATAGCGACGATGACAGCATGTCTCTTCATTTCTTGAGTGATGTTGTAGTCCGCCATTTCTTATCTGAAAAGGAAAAAAAAATAAAAAAAAAAAATTCGCGAAGTTATAGTCACATTTATGCATGTCCTCAAATACCGTACGCAACCCGTATATATACACAGTGTGTCCCATGGAAAACGGAACTTTTTCAAAATAAAGACAAAAACTCAATATTCCGGCAAATCTCATTTATTTTATTCAAAATAGTCTCCTTCCGCATCAATACAATGTTTTGCACGATCAATTAACATATCGAATGAGTTTTTGAGATCATTTTTATCCATCGACTTTAGTATGTCGGTCGTCGCTCTTTGGATGGCCTCTACGTCGGCATAACGTTTTCCTTTCATAGGCAAGTGCAATTTGGAGAACAAGTAGAAGTCGCACGGAGCCAAATCCGGCGAGTACGGTGAATGGTTGATGGTTAAAATGGAATTTTTGATAAAAAAATCCGTGATCAAGTTCGATCGATGAGAGACGGGTCATTATCATGCAACAAACGCCAGCTCCCTTTTTCACGGTATTGTGGCCGCCGCACACGACGAATACGGCTGAGCAAACGCTTCATAACACCAAGATAAAACACAGCAGTAATCGTTTGACCGGAGCAATTTTTCGTAGTCGGTCAATTTGTGTGGAACAAAGCGTGCAGACACCTTCCGTAGATTCAAATGATCGGTCAAAATGCGATGAATTGAATTTTTGGACATATTCAATTCCATTTCCATGTATCGCAATGAATATTTTGGCTTATTTTTTATAAATTCACGCACTTTTTCAATGTTACTTTGAGTAACCGAAGGAGGTATTCGAAGGACCTGGATGTTCGTCGTCCTGAATGTCTTCACGACCTTCCTGGAACCGCTTATACCACTCATGCACTCTGGTACGGGATAGACAATAATCGCCATAAACTTGCTCCAGCAAATTATGCGTCTCAGTAAAGGATTTACCGAGTTTAAAACAGAACTTAATATTTGCTCTTTGTTCGAAGTTCATTTTTGGACCGATGCCACAAACACACTGTCACTTTGAGCGCGATATTTTGGTTTCCATTGAACCAAATGTCATACAATTTTGACAGGATGTCAGTTAAGAATAGACCTTTCCATTGCTAACATCCACCAATAGGTGGCGCTAATATAAATCGATGTTTTGAAAAAGTTCCGTTTTCCATGGGACACACTGTGTATATATATAAAGTAAAATTGTAACTCTTAAAATAAAAAATTCAAACATTGGTATTTTTAGGTAATAAGCTGAAAATTAAATTTTTATAATTTTAAAAGAATAAAACTACAATATTAATATAGTTACTATTGACTTATTAAAATATTTATTGTAGACAAATTCTGTGTATCAATTATTATACAATTTATTATACTTTATTATAAAATTCTAGAAATAATAGCTATAAAATAATTTTTTCTAAAATTATAAATATCTTTGTGCATAATTTTTAGCTTAAAATCTTCTTTTTAATTAAAACCTTTGTGAGTATTTTAAACTATTAACATATTTTTGATTTTTTTAAAGTTAAAAATCCTCTAAGGTCTTTTAATTTGGCCAATCGAATTAAAAAACTTATGTTGATTGACCAATCACAGGGTGGCTTTATCCTCGTCACCGTCAAGGCCATCTTTATTAGTAAGAAACCTCGAGACTTGAATCTAACAGTTTCAGATCTGCCTTGAAAAAATGAACTGCAATGTTCACGAAACGTCGGCCGAAAAAAATCAACCCGTGAGTGAACTCGGAAAAAACATACAATATGAATTTCATTTTATATAATTATTGATAACATTTGATATATTTACAAATAAAAGCCATTAGCTTGAAGAATTATTACAAATTTAAAATAATTATATACATTATATTACACTTTAAGACATTTATATAATATCAATTCAGTAAATATATTTAATAAATATAAGGCAATGAAGCTGAAACGAGAAAAAGTTTTATCAAGTTTTCTATTTTTTAAAATTTTAGGAGTTAATCAATTATGAAAGTACAGAAATTTAAATGCTATTGATTGTTTTCGTATCAATAAAATTTTTATATTTTACCAGAAACATTTTATTAGTAAATTAATAAAATTGCTGACTTTTTTTTTGAGGTGGATAATTTATTATTTTTCAATATTTTTTCTGCATATGTACAAATACATACTGAGTAAGGAGTATATGTATGCATTCATATATGTATAGCGTTAACTTAGGGTATCCCATTTTCAGTTTAACGCTACCTACGACGCGCAAATGGATTAACATAGAGGAGCAGCGAACTTGAGTAATTCGCATGCATACATATCCACGGAGCTCGTGCGTTTCCATCTATCTTGATTCCATCTCATTTCTACTCTCATCTGTCTGTCTCTCTCTCTCTCTTTCTCTCTCTCTCTCTCTTTCACTTCCTTCCAAGTTTACGCTTGAGAAATATATTTATACCTTCATTTATGTATGTGTGTGTGTGTGTGTGTGTGTGCGCGCGCGTGTGTGTGTGTGTGTGTGTGTGTGTGTGTGTGTGTGTGTGTGTGTGCGTGCGTGCGTGCGAATAAAGCATGTATGTGCAAGTAATAATAATGATGATAAAGCCATTAAAGAGGATCCCAGTTTTAATAAGCCGCTTGATTTTGTGTAATAAACGGGAAAGACAAAATCGATCATTCGTCTCTCGTCGTGCAGCTCGAACCTCCGGAAATAAACTTAAATTTTCTCGAATAATTAATGCTCATTCATGGCGCATCTCGGTGTAATGTCACTGAAAGATTAAATTTTATAGCCTTTTGAAAATTCTTACTGGTCCGGGACCAGTATTCCGGGGAGTATTCTATGTGAATTCTAGATTGTAAAGCGCAAAATTTATATTAATTATAAAATCCTATCTAGTTGATATTGTTGTGTAAAATTCACGAAAGACGCAATTCGTAACACTATTACATTAATAACAGTATGACTAACCAGTAAAATTCTGTCGTGTAGTAAGGATATTGGTTCTTATTTTATTCAACTAATAAGTTTATTTTAATGTTTTACATAATAATGATATTTTATATTTTTCATTATTTTCTTTCCACTTACTGCAAAATTAATGATATTCGACTACTTATACTTCCAATTGTTAAATATGCATAACGTTTTAACTTGCCCATTGTCGTAGAATTTTAATTTTTATTCCTTTATGACTACTAATAAATTAATAAATGTACATATTTATTCATTGAGCAAGTTGCTTAATTCTTGAAATTTGATTATAGCTTATTTGTCAATAATTTATTGTATAAATTTTACGATTATTTAAACTTTTTAATAGTAATTTACACGGATTAAAAGATCTTTTAACTTATAGCTTTACATAATCGAATTCGTTTAAATTTAGGAATGTAAAAGTAAAGCACACCTGTAATTAAATTATTAATTTTTGAATACAAAAACATAGTTTTAATCAATTAATTAAAGCTGCATTATCAACTTGAACGTATTTTAAGTAAGCTTACATTCTTTTTAGATTTGAAATTTAAATGTAATAGTGATACAATACAATTTGCCTTTATCATTCAATTTATGTTTTATTACTAATAATATTGTAACATTGCTGCCTAACTGTCTAGTGGTATTTTTATCGAAGAAAATTTCGCGTTAACGAAATTACAAATAAATTGAAGTAATGTGTAAGTTATATGTTATTCCTATAAGGTAATTTTTATTTAAAAATTTAAAATAATAAATGACTTTTTAATTATTAGAAAATTACTTTTTGAAAGATGTTATAATAAAAACAATAGTATAATAGTATTAATAGTGAGAATTTCAAAAAGTTTGTAATCCACAGGGACTCCAGTATATAAAGGCTATGCTAAAATAAGACTTCATATAAGTTAAGTTTATCAGTAGAAATAATAAAATAAAGTAAGACAAAATTGTCAGTGGAATTCCGGCGAGTATGCTTAAAAGTTTCCAGGATGGGGAATAATTCTGCGGTTCTTCTGAAAATTTATATAAATTCGCTTACAGAAAGTTGTTTTGTACTAGTGCGATTTAAATATTTATTTCAACTTCAAGCCTCTATTATTTCCTTTAATAATAACATTTTTTAACGCATAAGCCGTATATTGTTCGTTTTGCTTTTTTTTTTTTTTTTTTTTTTTAATTTAACTTTATCGATAATCTATATTCAAACGATATTTCGATTAAAATATAAAAAATGAACAATTTTCAAATGTAAAAAAAAATTTAAATTAAGCCATAAACTTTTTCGAAAGAAAATTTTATCATCAGAGATTTTCAATGTGGTCCGTACGTGTACATCGTTAAATATGAAACTCGTGCATATCTGACCAAATCGCGAATTCACGATACATTTTCTAAAATGCTTGCGCTAATTTTTCGAAATTCTCGGTAAAAAAAATTGAATTGTCGGTAAAAGTTGAAGCTTAGGTGAAGTTTACAGTATCTTTTACAAGTGCGAAAGTTTTGAATAAAATTGATTAAAGGAGCGTAAATATATATACATATATAAACTTTGTTGTTTTATTTTATGAATAAAAAAAAAAAAAAAAAAAAAGGAAAAAAAAATAATGAATAGCAATACTGGAATCAAATACCGAGGAAGCTTGTCTAAAGTTTTTTTCAGCACAATGGTCTCTCGTGTCTTTTTACGCATTCTCTTCTAGCTCTGCAGCTAACGAATAGCTCCTCGTTGGTCAAACTTTTCGGAATAGTGAAAAATTCTCGGTTGCCTTGTGCAGCTTTCGGTATAACTAACGTCGGTTATGCTCTCGGTCTTTTTTTTCTGTTTTCTACCTTTTTCGTTCATCCTTCTTCTTTACTTTTTTCCCTGGTCTCTCTCTCTCTCTCTCTCTCTCTCTCTCTCTTTCGTTGACTTTTCGTCTGCGCGTTCGTTGTATGCGCATGTATGTAAGTGCGTGATATTTTCCGCACTTTTATCGCGTGTACATGGCGTAAAAAACGTCGTATACATACGTAAAATATATACATGTGTGAATGTACGCGTATTATATATGTGATGATATGCATTAAAAGTTTTTTCCGTTTATGCGCATTTCGTTAAAAAATTTTATGCGAAACCGACATTTTTTATTATATATATATTGTGAATTACGTAGGTGACATTTATAATTACTGCATGAAAAAGATATTGTTTATATATTATTATTAAAAAAATTCCATTTTTAAGAATTGTTTAATTAATTATATTACTTATTATTATTATTATTATTATATTACTTATTATATTAATTAATAATTAATTATATTTATATTACGTAATATTAACGTATAAGAGAATTCTTTAATTTTTCGTTACGGAATTATAAATTAAAGCGTTTGAAAAATAGCGAAATATAAGAGTATTAAATAACTCAAACATGTACCAAGTATACCGAGATAATTTCGTAAAGTTTAGCCACGATAATTACAAGCGTGTAAAATTTAAAGTTTACCCGTGGCAAAGTTAATAAATGAAACTTTTTTACATGATATTTTAATGTAATCTAAGAAAAAGCTGTCTTAGTTTTTATATTTGCATATATACGACGTGAAAATTTCTTGGCTTTTTTATACAAATTTAAAATATTAATAATGATAGTATTAAAATAAATATTTAAACAAAATATATATTTAAACACGTGTAATTACTATTTTGCATTTCAGTATTAATAAATGTATTATTTTGCAAAGTATACACACTTTATGCTATTTCAATTACACGATTGTTTGAAAACGTCTCATTTTGCAGATTATTATTGAAAAATACAGTGTCAAAGTTAGTATGCGGCCCGTTATTCACTTTAACACAGACGATTTATCTGTTAAACTTACGAAACGTGAGATTTGTAACGAACATAAATTTGAAACAATCAGAACGAAATATCGTTCTGTTTGGCGAATTTAAATTAGGCAATGAATAACAATGAACATAGTATGATAGATTGAATTAGAGATAAAGTACATTTTTAATAATCGGTAATTACCAATTACCTAGGATGCATGTATGCGCAATTTTTTAATTAATTTTTAATTTTCAATTTAATTTTATTATTTAAAGTTATTACGATGGTTTACAATTATTTAGTCATTTGTAACTTTTAAAAGAACAAAAAAAAAAAAAAAAAAAACGAGTAAAAAGAAGTTAGCATAAAAAGAACAAAGAAGAATAATAACAATTGTAAATAGGAATGATAATAGGAAGGACTGTATATTTGTCCGTTAAGAGTTTTCCAAATATATTTATTATCCGCGAGAAATTTACCATAGCTTGTGGCAATGACATAGATTAGATTAAATATACAAAAAAACTCGAATGACGTCAAATACTTGAAAAGGATCAGCAATTTATTTTTAAAGTAGTTGAAAAAAAATATCAATAATGGAAAGTACTTTTGGGACGAGAAAATAATATAAAGTCACGTTTTGCTTTGAATTATAAAATTAATGAATTTTAAAAATCATATAAATTTTATATATTTGGAAAAGGGATTGTTTCGTAAGCAATAACTTTATTATAAAAAAACTAATTATAATTATAAGGATATCGATTAGTATTAATTAATTTTAAAATTGTCAAGTATACATTTATTAAAAAATAAAGATTAAATTATTGATCAATTCGCCAAAAGTTTAAATACATCATAGGTATATCTGTATATCTCGTACATATAGTATATACATGCTTATATTAAATGTGCTGACAAAGGTAAGATTGCATCTTGCTGAAAGAAGCACGTATTTATAAATACATGTATAAAAATTAAAAAAATTTACTTTAAAAATTCTATTAATTATATATTTTTTTTTTTTTTTTTTTTTTTTTTTTTTTTTTTTATTACTACATATACAATTTACAGAAAAAAAAAAAAAAAAAAAATTTTGTACATAAAAATCTTATTTTTAAAATCCTACATTTTAATACGTAGACTTTTCGCATGCATTAATACAAATAGTAGATGTTGAAACGCTGTATATTTTATTTTTTTAACTTTATCATTTTTTCAGTTTTAAGTTTTAAATACTTATACGAGCATACGCGTAGCAGTAGAAATGTAAAAAAATGAAATATTACTACTGTATGGAGTGGATTTTAATTTAAAATTTTTAATAAAAGTATTTATTCTATGGATGAGAAAATAGTAAATTTTTTCAATAAATGTATTCAAATTATCATTATTATTCTTTCTGCTGAAAACATGTAACATATTTTATACATACAACAAAATTTTATAGATTTTTGGAAACTCGGATAATAACATCAAATTTTTCAATTCTAGTTAAATTTTTCTTAACGTAAAATTAAATCAGATCAAATAAAATTTTTTCGGTAAGTCTGATTTTTTCAAACAAAGAAAAGTTATTTTAATGAAAAGAATGTTTGCCACAATGAAGTGTTGAAAAAAATTGTTGTAATTTATTAAATAAATAATTTTTTCTTTCTCCATGTTTTACGAATAAAGATTCTTTTATTACGGAACTCCCCCCCCCCTGACACACAGATACACACACACACACACAGTGTTAAAAGTGTTGAAAAATAAAGTTCCCAGCTGGATAAGTATTGCACACTAACTGGCAAAAGATACGGAATGCAAGAAATGCTCGAATGACAGACAAACAAAGGTACGACGGTAGCATCAGCTTGTAAAATGCCAGAGGGGAGAAGGTTTTTGCTGTTGCCGTCGCTGTTGCTGTCGACTTGCTTGGCTTGCCATATTTCTTTTATATTTTTATTTTTATGTACGAAATACCGTCGTACGTAAGAATTACGTACGAAGATGAAAAAAAAAAAAAAAAGTAACGCGGCATAATAGCTTTTTACATATCGTGTACAATCAATTACAATGCGAAGGTCGGGAATGTGAAATATTTTAGTTAAATTAATCTAAAATTTTAATTAAAAATGTTTTTTAATCAAAAAAAAAAAAAAAAAAAATTTTTTTTTAATTAGTAAAATATTTCAACTTTTAAGAAATTAATTTATTATATTAAATTAAATGAATTTAGTAATGAATATTTTTCTTAGTAAAGATAAATACATTTAAATTAAACATACTTACATAACAATTAATTTAATAAATAACTTATTTATATAAATTGAAAAAAATCATTTTATTTTGACCATTAGTTGAAATATTCATTCAATTAATTAAAAAAATTTTAATTTTAACTAAAGGATACTTATATCAACTTGATAAAGCGGCGTTAAAAAGTCTTGTACATTTACCAATGAAAAAGGCAAATAAAACTCATGCGGGTAAGAAAATAAATTTAATAATTAAGACAGAAATCGCGAAAAATCTTGCTTTATTTATTTTCCTTTTATTTATTTATTTATTTTTTTTTATTTATTTTTTTTTTAGTATCTTCGCTGACCGAAGAGCACAAATGATTCCCCGACTAACGAACGAAATAACGAGCAATTTCGACGAAAACTCTTCCACTTCCTCTCCTGCGTTGTTTTTTTTTTTTTTCTTCACAGTGCCCGCAACGCGAATCACTCCGTAAATGAAAACATCCGCGCTGATTGAACGGCCGCGGAGGGATGTGCCCTTTTCGCTCACACTCTCTCTCTCTCTCTCTCTCTCTCTCTCTCTCTCCCTCTCCCTCTCTCTCGCTCTTCATCTCTTTTTCTTTCTGATTCTTCGCTAGGTACCGATGCACGTAACGAGTTTGCCAATCCTAGCGTTTGATGCGCGGCAAGTAGTAGCGGTGACTCTCTTTCTCTTTCTTTCTACGCTCCTTCTTATTAGGTCGAACAAATTAAGGTCACACAAGGAGATAAAAAGAAAGAGAGCGCGCGGCGACGTGGATAAAGAGAATGAAGAAACAAAATCGGATGGGAGAAAAAGCTAGAGAGAAAATGGGGGGAGAGAGAGAAAGAGGAGAGGAAAGCGGCGATGATTTTCTCGTACACAGTTTCCTGGAGAAAACCACGCAAATTCCCCATTGATTACTCTCTTGGGTCAAGGCTCATTTCTTCTTTTTACTCATTCGCCATCTTTCTCCTTTACCTTCGCTTTGCTCTCTTTAATTTTCCACTCTTTTTCCACTACAGCTTCTTGCAGCATCTGGCCTTTTCTTTATTTGATTATTTCGCTATTCCACTCTTCCTAGTGCTCTCGTGCATACGCGCTTTCACAAGCGCCAGAGAGTGTCTAATAAATTAAATTTGAATCTTTCGTCTCTCTCTCTCTCTCTCTCTCCCTCTCATGATTTAACGTAGATTTGTCTCCGTCTTTTTCTTTATTCACAAAAGTCTTCTTTCATTTATTCTTTTTCCTCTAGAATTGATTTTACCATATAAAAATAGACTTGAAAGTAGAAAAGACCAAAGAGAAAAGATTTTATTTAAGAGATAAAAAAATTATATATAAGTATTTAACGTACCTTGCTTTTTTAATTTGTGCCGATTAAAAAAATGGACGTATATATAAATTTTTAGCGGATGATTATTTTTCAATATTATTTTAGTGTGCAGAACTAGCAATTTAGACAACATATTTTAGGTATAATTTATTTTAAGATTTCGACATTTTTTTTTTTATGCTCATGTAAAAATTAATTCGATGTACAATATAATGAAATAACTTACAGTGGGTTTGTACTTTACATAGCATGTGTATGTATATATATATATATATATATATATATATATATATGCATAATATATCTTTAATTTGAATTACTTTAAGATAATAAAAACGATTAAAAAGGTTATTTATTTTAAAAAATATCAAGTAAATCGTGATTATTAATGCACATTTTTTTTATCTGAAATTGCAAAATAATAACTAATTTAATCGGCTCTATTATAATTAAAGAAAGTAAAGTTGAAAATTATTGTAATTTAAATTGAATTACACATAATAAGGGATCATTATTTAAAATTTTTGGTAAATTTACTTATTCATTTAGAGAAATAAAAAAGTAAGCGATTTGCCAAGTATAATTTATAAAAAAGCTCATTTTTCATTAATATATAATTATGATTTATCTTATATCAGCCTTGAGTAGATAAAATGTATACACCTTTAATAAATTTCTAAAGAAGCTACTGGGATACAATATTTCACAAGTTATCCTAACGAAAGAAATTCAATTTCTTATTGGTATTAGATAGTTGTGAGTGCTATCTCTACTCGAAAAAAAGGAAAACTTTTGCTTTAAAAAATTCAGTAACTATAGCCTCAGAGCCACATTTAACTTTACCTTTCACGTATTCCTCTTTGTTTTATTTATTCATTCATTCGCTTCTAGCGCGCTTGTCCCTCCAATTCTACCTTCTCTCTCTCTCTCTCTTATCTTTTTAGTTTCGCTTTTTTTTCAGGTTTTCCGCTCGATTTCTTTTCTTTACACTTTATTTTTGCGACATCGTTCACCAGCCATTATTTGATTATGATTTAAATTTATATGCCTTTTTAATTGAGTATATGTATAATATTATTAGGCTACCCGTTAAAATATTATCTTTATTATATACATTACGTGAAAAATTCACTTATAAATATTTAATGAAAGGAATTATTGAAATTTTTATTTAATCAATTGCTTGTTGAAATTTAGCAAAAATAATTCATCGAAGAAATATCTTCTTTTATTTACTTAATTATTACTTTTGTTTTTATTTTTAATATATTTTTTACGTTTTCGTTTCATAATTCAATAAATAGATTATTTGGTTAATTCGTAAGTTAATTTCGCTTTCTAAAAATAGTTCTCGATTATTCACGAAATATCTTCGAAAATTAGAAAAAAGAACATTTCTTGATAAAGATTGTATTTCATTGAGGAACGAAGGCATGGACACGAGATTTTTTTAACATTACTTGTATTTTTGTAGAACTGTTCTTTGATCGTGCTAAGATCGATCAATACAATATGTATAGAACAAGATATAGAAAAAATATACAATGAGGGAGAAAATTAGCGTCTGTTTATGTATGTGCACAAGTGAGAAAGAGAGACAGAGAGAAGAGAGAAGTGAGAGAGTGAAAGGAGAAAGCACAGGATCTCGAATCGCGTGCAGTTAGCGTCGATCAGTCGACTGCACACTCCATTGAATCACGCAATAGTCGCGGCGCGCGCGCGAACGCTGCCGGGAAACATTTCAACCGAAACAATTATCCCTCTCCAGGTGGGCGTTCGTGCGATCTCTTCTACTATTTCTAAGGTCATGTATATATGTATCTTTGCCTATCTTAGACTATGTTTTATTTAAGCTTTTCGACGGTAATCAGACTCCTTTTCTTGCCTATATTCGTTGTGGGAATCCATTGGGTGAGTAGAGAGATCGCGATTTTTTTTTTCGGTTTAGTTTCATCGACTCGACGATTGATCCGATTTATAAATAAATAAAAGCAGGTAGAGTCGAATTTTTCATTGGTAAAATATAGAATAAAAGACATTTTATTTGGAACGAGAAAGATAACAAAAAAGGGATTGAAAGCTTTAAATTAATAGATGAATAATTAATATTAAATTTTTAATTTGATTTTACCGTTTAAAATAAAATAAACGTTAGTATATCACATCAAATATGTGTGTATATATATATATATATATATATATATATATATATATATATATATATATATATATATATATATATAACTGAAGTAACGCAAGGGCATGCACAAGTTTCTAAAAGTACAAGCACGATGTTCAAATGAATGTCAAAAGGATAGCGAAGAAATTATAAAGTTACCGCGTTATCTGCATTCACGAATCAACCTTAACAAAAAACTGTTAAAATTATGACTTACGTACTTTTGCAATATAAGCACTTCAATTAACGAGTAATCTTTCGCACTATGATAGCGTTTTTGTCTGAGCGGAAAAGCAAAAAGTAAAATAAGAGGAGAAGTATGCAAGACGAAGAGAAAAGGAGACGCGAGCAAGTTTTTTTCCGACTGGTCGGCACGACAAGTAGTCCGGGAAGCTTTATGGGAAAGCTCGCGAGTTAGAGAGAGGAAAAGAGAGAGGAAAAGAGAGAGAGAGAGAGAGAGAATGATAGAACTGGAGGTAATGAGGAATTGTAAAACTTTAATGAGATTATTTTCTCTGGCTGCTTCTCGCAATTAAGTCGTTCTTTTTTCCTTGCTTCTTTTCCTCCCTTTATCTCACTTTTTCTCTCTTCTGCACTACACCTCTCTCTTTTTCTCCACTTTGCGTTAACCCGAAGTAATCAGAGCTTATACTTAACGTTTCAACAAGTATATACGAATACATGTTTGTATATACGATAAGATACATCGAATTTTATTTTAAAAAAATTCGTTTCTTTTTTTTAATAAACATTTTTTCCTGTATTCTCTTAACGTCGGAAAATGCGTTTTATTTTACCTTTGCTCAGACGATACATCACCCTTGGGGGCAATTCCTTTTATTTTTTTTCTCATTTTCATCCGTCGTCGCATCTTCGAGAATCTTAACGTAGTTTTATCATCATTTTTCTTTTTAAATTTTTATTTAAAACACTCAGCTTTAAAACGCTACTTGTCGTTCGTCATGATTGCGCGGCAGTTTTAATATTTCTTCGTTCGAAAAAGGTCGGTTGCCAAGGAAAGTACAGGAGGATTGTGCAGGAGACAAGCGGGCCTACACCAAACTTTAATGAAAGTACATCGGCCTCTTGCCCCGGTAAAACTTTACAATTATGCTCTCTCTCTCTCTCTCTCTTTCTCTATCTTTTTTTCCTTGCTTTTATTTTCTCTTTCTTTCTCTCGCTTCCTTGCTCCAGCTCTCTTTCCTAAAGTCTTATGTCGGCTGCATCAGCGGCTCTTTTTCGTCTATTTTGCGATTCTTAATTTACAAACTTCGACGGAGACTCGCGATCTTTCTTCTCTTGGTTGTAGAAGAGATGGTCTTGTAGCTTCATGAATCGATTCATGTTTTAAAAGAGACTAATGACTCTGAGTTAATATCGCCGAAGAGGCGAGAATCGCGAAGAGAACTTGTACCGGTGTGTTAAAGATTCGAGAAAGGATAGTAAGTTTCATAGTTTATTTTGAAATGCGCGTATCTAATGTATTACAGTTAGATGAATTGTTGGCAAAAGTTAAGTTAAGTTTCGTTATTAATTTATGATATTTTGATATTCTAAAAGTTAGGGTAAAAATCATGTTAAAATTGAGATAGGTTATTGAATTAGTTTTAAAGATCCGCTCTCTTACGGCTTTATTAATCAAAGTTTTTTAAAAGTCGACGTATTTGTTAATAACAATACTGAATATTGCTTACATTAATAATTATCAGAGGATAAGATTTTAAAACATTGGGCACGGTAAGTTGATTAATTGTTAGAGCGGGTTTTTGGGTATGCTTCTATTAATTTTTTTGATACTTCTATAATTTGTAGAAGATGCTATTTTGTCAAAACTTTTGCATCTAACTTTATAAGAATTCAATTACTTTGGTATCAAAATCATTTTTAAAGATTAGTAAAAATTACACAAGTTTTTATTTTCACTATGATAGAATAGAATTTTATAATTTTTAGCTTTACTTATTTTTAAAGATTAAAAAGTGATAATAATAATTTTAAATGTGAAATAAATCAACTTACTGATTGAAAGAAATTACTTAATTTTAAAAATATTAAAACTTTTTTAAACTCAGTTATTATTATTAATTTTTTTTTTTTTACTCCATTTTCAAATTTTTAGCGATGAATGTTATGTACCATATAGTTCACATATTAAAAATGGATAAGCTTTCTTAAGACATTATTCAAAAAATTTCATCTCTAGCTTTTCATTTTTCTTTCATATTTAAACGGAACTACTCTTGAGGTAAACTATTTCATCTAAAAAAAGGATTTTTAAGATCGGTTAATAAATAAAGAAGTTATGCGCGACCGTACATAAAATAAAATATTCACAGACGAATTGAGAGCCTCCTTTTTTGAATTATTAAACGATTAAAGAATAGGTTGTGTTGACTATAAAATGAAAAAAAAAGAGACTGCGTGATAAGCTATTTTTTTTTTTTTTTTTTTTTTTGGCGCTTAATAGGAAATAATATGCGAGCGGTGAACATTTGGAAGGATTAGCTTCCATCAATGTTGTTTGAAAAATTAAAATCAATTGGTAGGATTGTTTACGCGTGTTGGAAAACAGAAATTGTAAGTTGACATTTTCATTGGTTGTAACGAAAATTATTATTTTCTAAAGGAAAATATGATGCGCGTGTTGTCATTAAAATTTTTAATGATTGCTAATTAAAAAAGTTTGAATACCAAAAAAGTGAAGCTGCCGAGAATGATAACTTTCATATCTTATTAAACTTTACGTTGAAAAAACGCTGAGAAAAAATTTTCGTTGTTTTTAAAAAATATTTTAAAACGCACATCTAGATCCTAAACGTTGAAGAGTGCTTTTAAACCAAATTCAATGTTTTAATTTTTTTGTAGTCATTTTGAAAAGTTATTTACTACATATTTTTATCTACACGTGCAGTAAATAGATACTTTTATGTCATGTTAACTGAGACTATGAATATTTAAAACTTCATTCAACTTTTCATAAAATTGCGAATTAAAAAAGAATGTAGAAAAAGTTTTACTGAAAAAAAAAAAAATTTTTTTTAATTGAAGATTTGAGAGAAAATTTTACATGTCGATAGAGGAAATTATTTAAAAATTTTTAATGTATCAGTGAATTTACATATTTTCGTCCGGTTGTAAACCATTTTTAACTCGTACAGTCATTGATACAGCATTATTCAATATTTAATTTTATTGAAATATATTGAAACATTATAAATTTTACATCGTTCAAATTTATATCCAAGTTTTTATTGGCTTTAATTTTTTTTAACATATTTCAATACTAAAGTTACTATTCATCAAAAATTTTTAAATTCATCTATATCTTCAACTTCATACTATTCATCAAAAATTATTTACATTTAAATGAGTCGCTTAAATATAAAATAAAAATTAAATCCTTGATAAAATAAAATTGCTGTTAAATAAAAAAAAAAAAAAAAAAAACGTTTATAAATTTTATAAAATTTTTCGTCGATAAAAAATATTTAAAATTCTAGAAAAAAAAAGGGAAAAAATAGATTGTGAACATAGCTATCAAAGGAATATAAAACTAATAAAGTATTTTTGAAATATCGAGTGACACGTCGTGTACAGTAAAAAGTTATCCAACTCTGATCAACTCATCCTTTCAACCTTTCCATTTGGCATCGGATCGATAGTATTTTTAGTAGTAAATTTTTTATTGCCATATATGTGTGCTAACAACGTACGAAACTAAAAAATGTCGAAAAAAAACAGTTAAAATAGAAAAAAAAAAAAAAAAAGAAGAAGAAGAAGAGAAACATCATAAAATGCCCACGACATTCGCTATATCGTCAATGTATAAACAAACACATCGGTAAGATACTAGAAGTAATAGTTGGGTTATCCGTTATCGACATTAATGATATTTGCCAGTTGTATGGGAGCCGCTTTTGTTAATATTTCATTGAACACATTGTCACATCTCGACACTTTGTAAGTCACGCTAACGCGTACACTTACACGCGTGCAGCTATATATACGAAGAGAGACAATCCCTCGGCCCTGCGTACACGTACGGAGAACAACAACAAAGACAAACAAAGCGAGCGATAATGCGAGAAAGTATGGGCACGAATCGAGCTGAACGAGCGCTTATACACATCGGCGCGCGCCACCGAACGATTGATGAGGCGCGAGGTAGTTGCGCACGGAGGTGAGGGAGAAAGGGGTGGAAAGGCCAATAAAAGCGAACTCGAGGATATATAGTAAGCACCCGAGCAACCCGAGCAACCCGAGCAGTCGAGCCGATCTCGAATGTTATATATACGTACGTGTGCGTTTTGGTATACACACACACACGCGCGCGCGCGCACGCACACACACACACACACATATAGCGAGCACGCGTGAAGCGCATAAATTTAAAAGTCTGGCAATTAATTGCCCGTGTAGTACGCTTTTATTCTCTTACTTTTTTAACATTGTTCGATTGATCTTACGATTTCTCATTTTTAATACTATTGCTACACTTGGGGAAGTTTTTCTTTCTTATAAAATCAAACATTTTACATAAGATTGGCATAAAAAATCAATTTTCCATGTTATTTTTCTTTTACAGTACCGTTGAAAGAAATATCAGGAGTGGCTGGTCACCGTGCCAAGTTACCCTGCGATCTAACGCTTTCTCCGAAGAACGAGGAAGCCTTCATGTTGTTTTGGTACAAATCGGAGAACGAGGGCTCGCCGATTTATAGCGTAGATGGGCGCAACAAGCCCTTAATTCTGGGTAGCCAATGGTCGAATCCTAAAGCATTGGCCGATCGAGCCAAGATGAAGCTTACCACGAATCGAGCGGAACTCCTGATCGAAAAACTCATGCCCGAGGACGCGGGTTTGTACAGATGTAGGATTGATTATCGTAATAATCCGACCAGTAATCAAAAGTTTAATCTTACCGTTATTGGTGAGTTTTGCATAAATCATAAAAAAAAAAAAAAAAAAAAAAAAAAAAAAAAAAAAATTAGATTTGCTTTAATTACTTAAACAAAAATCGTTTTAAAATATCTGCAAAAAGTTATCAATATATTAAACGTACTTTTATAAAACTATTTCTTTTATTTTTATTTATAAAAGTAAAAATAAAAGTCATCGATAAATTCTTATAAAATAATGGATTTAAAAGTACATTTAAAAAAATTTAATTTATTGAATAATGGAAAGCCGAGCAGTTTTCAATATTTCACTCAAATTTTATACATCATAAGTCATAGTCTACATTCAAAAATTCAATATTTTACATTCGAAGCAGTTTTTAACTTGAAATTGCTTTTTCGCATTATTTGGATTGTACTCTTGCAATTTTCGATTATTACGTTTTTGAAAAATTCAAATTTTCAAAAATTATTCAATTAAAATAAATGTAAAATAATCTCCATTGTTTCAATAACGATGAAAAAAAAAAAAAAAAAAAAAAAAAAGAAGAAAAAGTTTCTCAACGATAAAATATCTGCGAATATTTACGCTCCACTCAGTGCCACCGCAGATGCCGGTGATCTACACGAACGAGCACACGCCGGCTAAAAATCTTCAGCCATTGGACGAGGACAGCGAAATGATGTTGGTGTGCGAAGTGACGGGCGGCTCCCCGTCACCTCGGGTAGTCTGGCATCGGGACGAACGAATCATCGACGAGACTTATGTGCGCACTTTCGACGACACCACCGTGAATCGATTAGACTTACACCGAGTCACGAGGGATTTGCTAGCCGCGCGACTCGTCTGCAAGGCCAGTAATACGCAGCTCGTTCAGCCGATAGTTGCGGAGATTATTCTCGATGTCAATCGTAAGTTCTTAAATTTTGTCGATTCTTTTACTTCAAGTTTTAATGTTTCATCGAAGATAAAGTCATTCGGTATTTTATTTTATCGATCAGTGGTAAATTTTTAATTCGAAAATAAAAGATTTTTATTGATATTATTATTAATAAATAGAAAACAATTTTGATAATTTTATTAAATCGTAACATAAATGTTAAATTTTTCAACTTTACTCGAAAAATAATTTTAAATTAATATAAATGCGTGCTCCTCATACTTGCAATTATAATTTTTCGTTCTTTTGTATTAAATAATAAAAAGGATTAAAAATATATAAATGAATAAACTCGTCTGAGATGAGCGATGCTAACGTTAATAGTTAAATTACAATACAATATCCCGTTACGTAAAATTAAACGTCATGTAAGATTTTATTCATATCAATGCTTCTTCTCGAATTAGTGAAGCCGCTAGTGGTGAACATTACGAACAAAGCTCCGCATCTCTCGGCACTGAGGACTTACGAGATCGAATGCATAAGTTTGGGCTCGCGACCCGACGCTGTGATAACTTGGTGGAAGGGAAATCATCAAGTCAAACATATGGCGAGAAATGTGAATATACTGATTTTCATGCGGGTTTAAATAACTAATTGGCTACGTGCAAGCTTGAATCTTATGCAAACGTTCTTCTTTTATGATTAATTATGAAATTTAATTTTATTTATTTATACGCATTATTAGTGTATAACTCTTACTTATTTTGTCGACAGTTTAAATTTATAAGTTATTTCTTACAATCTAACCATAATTAAATAAAAATTTCGATCAACGTTCGGTATTCAAATATGCACGCGGCCACATTAACGAGTCGAAAATATTTAAGCCGATATATTGAGATCTTAACAGTTCGCAGAAGGTCCAAATATGACGAGAAGCGTAATGAGCTATGTGCCAACTATCGAGGACGACGGTAAATTTATAACCTGCAGAGCGGAAAATCCAGTGGTTGAAAGAAGCGCTCTCGAGGACACGTGGCATTTAGTTATACACTGTGAGTAATAAAAGCTACCTTTACGCGCCGGCATCGCCGCTCGCTCGAAAATGCTAAATTGCAAATTGCATTAAGGGAATGGGAGTTACTCTGAATAAATTCCGATACGCTTAAGTAAAAAATATTAGCTAAAATATTTTCGGTTCGCGCTATTCGAGAAAATTTATGCCGAATTTAGTTGTAAAAACGAATTTTAAAAAGCAGACGTTTAATTTTATTTTCTGCACTCGGAGTAATTTGGTTAAAGATACTGAATAATATAATATTAATGTTTTTAGTGCTAGTTCATTTTCTATTACGATAATGTAACTTTTGTTTTGAATACAAAAATAATAACCATTGATTTTTGGGCTTTTTTATCGTTACTTTAATTTTAATAATGTTGCAATAAATTTTGGTCACGTTCACGTTGAATTATTTTCTTACCGTAAGATTATATTCAACACCATAAAGCTTAATAATATATTATATGCGTTATAATGTTGATGAATATTGTTAAAGTATAATTTATTTACCACAGCGGGAACTAATCTTTCGCTTAAACGCGCACCAATTTGCAAATTATCTTTCTCTTTACACTGCAAATCAACAATGGCATTGTATAACAGTTTCGAAATTTTGCGAGCCACAATAAAATACCGGACAAATGAAAGGGACACGAATTAGCGCGTTGAAAGTTAACGCACGGCCACAAAACGATGCGCATATATTATAAGCGAGCAGCAACGTGTATAGGCATCGTCAACGACATTGTTAAGTGCAGGCGCTAAGAGAGAAACGGTCTTTGTTTTGAAAATTTTCCAGACGTACCCGTGGTAACGATCAAGCTCGGCTCGAGTTTGCGCGCGACGGACATTAACGAGGGCGACGACGTTTACTTCGTATGCGAGGTTAAAGCCAATCCGAAAGCTTACAAACTCGCCTGGTTCAAGGACGGCAAGGAATTGCACCACAATGCCTCGGCGAAAGTCTACGTCCCGGGCGGTCACTCCCTCGTACTCCAACGGGTGAGCCGAAGTTCCGCGGGCGAATACTCCTGCATGGCCGCCAACTACGAGGGTAAAGCCACTAGTCAACCGGTCGCGCTCGACGTTATGTGTGAGTATCGGTGCTGCTATCTACCTTTGCTTCTTACTCCAACCTTCACCTCCGCTCTCCTCCATCTCCTCCATCTCCTCCTTCTTCTCCTCCTCCTCCTCCTCCTCCTCCTCCTCCTTCTCCTCCTCCTTGTCGCCCGGTTTCGACATCCCGTATAGTAATTAGGAGCTCTTGCTTCTTGTATGCGCGCCCGCGCGGTAGTTACTCTCTCTCCAATCAAGTTTTACGCGTCACGTAGCAAAGCTCTCCCTCTCTCGTGTGTTATTCTCGTGTTTTACTAAACGTGGATCATCAGGTATTTTCGATTCGTTAATTCGTAAAGCACTGTACGTATCAAAACCTTATGTTTATTTTATGTTTTTTTTTTTTTTTTACGTTGGATTCTGTTTTACTCTGAATAAATTGGTTGTTGGTGGTTTATCGATGAAAAAATAATTTGATGTTTTCTATTGTTTGTTTTCTGTTTGTTCGCCGAAAGAACATTTTTTTTCAGCTGGTATTTTTTTACTTTTCATTCAACTCGTTTTTCATTTAAACTTGATCGATATCGCGTAAAAATAAACATATTGTTTATTGGTACTAGAGATAGACAAACAAATAATAGATCGATAGCATTTTGATTTTCATTGAAAGGAAGAATCTTTATTTGATTTAAATAAATTAAAGGTATTTTTGTGATTTCAAATATTATTAATAGATGTTAATTAAATGTAAATCAAATAATTATTAACATTTGATTTTGCTTTATCGACAACAAAAGAGATATAATAAAAATTTAAAGATACAACGCTACTTTGAAATCAAATTATAAGAGCTTTTTTTTTTAACAAATAAATTACAGCCTTCAACTCTAATATAAGAATCTCTAATTTTATTGTCATGAAATACAATGTTCTTCTAAACAATATATAGCATATTAAAAGGAGTAAAAAATTCCCTATAAAAACATCTTCAAAAGAAAGTAAGTTTTTTATTTTTTTTTTTCAACTTCAAAATTAATGAAAATTTGTCCTTTTCATTATTTGAGAATTTAATAAAATACACTTCAATAACAAAGAAACTAGATAAGCATTTCTAAGAATTTCATAATACGAACGCGTAGTAAAGTATGGATCTTATATTCTTTTTAATACGTACATTATTAACATAGCACCGCCGTTTCATTAATTTTATGCACACTTTTCGTTTAAAATTTTCGTTTCTATTATTTCGTTATTGTCATTAGAACCTTTAAAATATTGGCTAATTAATACATACTTCGAATACAAAAATTTCACTCTTTGATCGTATTTTCTTATTTTTCTATGTATTAAAGTATAACGACGATAAGATGGAAATTCTAGTTAATTTTATTTATTACAAAGCATCGCTTTTTTCTTTATTACGTTTATATTTTCACAAGTCTCGCAGATTTACATTTCTCGGATTTTCTCTTTTGAATAAGGTATACGCCAACAGGAAAAGAAGAAGTAAACGAGCCTCCGTCTGCTTGTGTATGCTCATGTGCACGTGCATAAATAAAATTAATAAAAATAAAGTTGTACGAGTAGCAATTTAGCGTAAGCGTAAGTCGAGAAATAAAAAAGAGTGCAACGAGTAAGAGTCTCGAGATAACAATCGGACGACACTAGAATTTCACACAGCCGTATATTACATGTCCAGATGCTCCGGTGTGCAAAGACGGGGCGACGACGCAAGTTGTGGGGGCGCTTAAGCACGAGACAATCTCGTTAGTCTGCGGGGTGCAGTCGAAGCCGCCGCCGACTAGTTTCAAATGGACCTTCAACAATTCCGGCGAGCTGATGAACATGCCTGCGGACAGGTATGCCCAGGTGAAGCCCCAGCATCTAATTACGAGCCACTGGCACGGCTCCAGGCTGAATTATACGCCGGCGAGCGACATGGACTACGGTACGATCGCTTGCCATGCGACCAATCAGATCGGCCTGCAGAAGGTGCCCTGCCTCTTCCAGATCATCATCGCGGGCAAGCCTTATCCCCTGCAGAATTGTTCGGCCTTGCAATCGACCGGACCCTACGCCTACCGCATGGGTAAGCAAGATTTATGTATTATCCTTCGAATTGCTCACTCTCTCCTGCACTATATCTTTCCATTTAAGACGCTGTTGGCCACTTTCAGCTTATCGTTCCTTTTTCACCCTCTTTTTTTTTCGTTTAGCTTGTTTATTGCGATCTTGAGTTAGATATACGAGTGGCAGATAGTTTTGCGTTCTCTCTCACCCGTGAAGAAGGAAAACTTTGAAAATAGAGATGCTTGAATTAACCAGTTTATACGTTCTTCCTATATTCGGCTGAGCTTATGATTATTGATAACGCGCTTGGTTTAATGAACGCTATGAAGACGGGACACTTTTTCTTTTCGATTTTTAGAGATAAATTTTTTGGTTATTGGGTTATTATATTTCAATAAAGTCCCCAACTAATAAAAAGTATTTGCATAAATAAGAAGCTTTATAATAAATAAGAACCTTTATAAATACCGTATTGACCTAATATTTATTAAAAAAAAAAAAAAAAAATTAATTGAATTCAAATTGATATTAGTAATTTAAAATTTTCAAATAATATTTTTTTTTTATATTTGAATTTTATCAAATACAGAATATTTAATAATTTTTATTAATTTGTTAACATTTAATTACTTTTTTTTATCGACTAATCTTTATGTATAAAATTTTATTCAAAAATAAAAAAAAAAAAAAAAATTATTTGCTACATTATTTAAAAAAAAAAAAAAAAATTAACTTTCAGCTTTTAAGATAACGATTATGCGATAAAATTCATGGATCTACGTTCACGTGCACGAGAACGTGCGAACACGATAGGTAGATATTGCAATGTTGGCTGCTTCCTATAATAATTAGCTGTCCTTGTTACTTAGATTATCGACCAAGAAAGCGCGGAAATAATTTGATTTCTTATCTACGGACGGGCTGCTTCCTTCCTCGAGGCTAAGCACCGACGAAAGAATTTGGCCTGTACCGTATTCTTTTCTCGTTTTATATCCACGGCCAAGACGTTTTCTCTCGCCCCTAATTCCTTTTAAGGAATAAAGTTTTCGTAATTTTTTTTTCTGTCTCCTTCTCCCTTTTATCTATTTTTTTTTTTTTTTTTTGGACTACTGATTGAGCAAGCTGCGCGATAACGTAATAAGTATATTACTCTTGTTAATTAGATTAAATTATATTTTTTTAAGAATTTTCTTTCGCCTTAAAAAATGATAGACATTTAATTAAGAAGAGATTTTGTGTAAACATAGAATTACTTTTTTTCTCATTTGCATTCGAATGGTAAATTCTAAATTTGAATTGCAAAATTGTATACTTGAAAATAAAATTTTACGCCGAAAAAATGAGTCATTTTATAATGTCACTTAAATATTCTCGAAATGAACCGATGTATTAAAAAAAATATCGCAAAAAAAAAAGAAAAACAAACAAAAAGATAAAAATAAAAAGATAAAAAAAAAAAAAAAAAAAAAAGTCGCGTAAAATTTTTCTATTTTCGACAAGGCCATGAGGATTTCAAGGCAACGGACGCTCGGGACGCCGATTGGTTGATAGTCCGTTGTAACGAGGGTTTCGACGGTGGTCTGCCCATCACAAGTTTCGAGCTCGAGGTGTACAGCGATGAGAACGTTTATCACTTCAACACAATTTACATAAATCACACCGATAAGGCGGCGTCGGCTGGTTCCGGGCCGATCTTCGAGGTGCCCGGCTTAGAACCCGGAAGGAATTACAGGCTTCTACTGTATGCCGTTAACGCTAAAGGTCGTAGCGATCCCGTCGTACTCGAGCCCGTTACGTTAAAGGGTGTGGCCATGTATACCACAGGTGAGTCTCTCTTCGCTTTTGCGGTTTAACGGATATGTATATACGTGTATCTAGAGTCTACTTTTATTTGCATCGCTCTTTCGAGTTTGCAAGATTCGCTCAATTTGCAACACGTGTGCTATATTTGCACCTTTATCTTTTAACAATTGAAAATTTAAATATTGTTTTGAATATTTACTGAACATCCATTCCAGATTATTTAATTTAACCTTATATTATTTAAATAAAAAATAATACCTTCGATAAATTAAAAGTCAATTTAAAAGAAAATTAAAATCACTCGTGTTAGGAATAATTTTTTCAGCTCATTTTGCATAAAATATTCGATTCGATTTTGGTACGAAAAATTACACAAAAGCTTAAACGTTATATTAATTAACGAAATTAATAAAAATCCATTCAAGTTTTCACACGATAAAACGCAGCACCTCGTGCGTGCATAATCTTTTAAAGATTATTATTGTCGTTATCTTGAATGATGACACCGATAAGGTGTCAAAGATGATATTCTTCTTCGTGGATAATCGATCGCGAGGAATACGAAAATTTTCGAGGATGAAAAGTTGGCGCCAAAAATACCGAAACCTCTCCGCGCTTTGCGAGTGCACGAGCCCATAACGAATGCACGAGGCTCGCTGTATATACCGATGCATATACAAATACATGTACATAGTACGCAAAGCCTTGCTCGTGCATTTTCGACCTCTTGAGCTGCTTTCTCTGTCCTTTACAGTATCATCATGCTATTATATGTCTTTGAATAATAACGTAGCATTTCGCTCACCGTATCGTATTTAATTCAAAGGATTACCTCGTGGAATTGCATGCTTTCGAGATGCGCGATTTTATACGTGTGAGTGTACGTGTAAGTAAAGCCCATGACCAAGTGCCGGATTGCCGAATGAACGTTTGGAAAGGCGAGCTTTTTTTATATTTTTTTTCTCGCTTGGGCGATTTGCAAAAGTTAAACGAGCAATTTCCAAACGTGCTATTCCGTTTTAGCCATTATCGACGTGAAAAATAAAACTTCTTTTTTAATAAAACTACCAAAAAGCGTCATACGTTTATTTTTTTTTTTTTTTTTTTTATATATAAATTATAGCGGTAACGCTAAAATGTGTAATTAGTCGAAACATAAAAAGTATTAGTATATTATACATTCGTACATCTTAAATATCTTTTTAATTGACTCGCTCATCTTTTCATTTTTTATAACTTCGTTTATTTGTCTCTATTCACATCTATTTTTCCATCGTCTCTTCTTGCTTTTTTGCTTTTGTATTTTTTTTTTATTTTCTTGAAAAGCCTTTTTTTCTTGTTTTTCAAAAGCGCTTTTTAAACAGCCTCACACGCGCGCGCCCGCGTGCGCACTCGGTCTGTGTTTTAGCGAGCCCCTGAATTAAAATCCCATAAAGCAAGCTCCCTTTCCACGCGACTGTCTCATTCGGAGCACATTTATCGTCTTTAATTTCCATCCTCATGGGTTATTCATGCAAGCCCAGTCGGCCTGTACGCCTCTCTTTCTCTGTCTGTCTATCTATCTGTCTCATTCTCTACTTCTCTCTCTCTCTCTCTCTCTCTCTCTCTGTCTACCTCTCTATATTTATCTATCTATTTTTTCTTTCTCTCTTTCCCTACTACTGTGGGCAAGTATATACGTATGTGTGCAAGCGCTCATGAGATCAAATTGGAAAGTCTAACTATTGCACGCTCTCTTTCTCTCATATATTTGTATACCTTTAGTTTTCGAACGTATGCCTCACATTTGCAAATGCACACATGTAACGTGAAGTTTATTCGATATATGTAGATATAAATCCGATCTTATACATCCCACGGGTGAACATAGTCACATACGTGCACAGACATAAAAATACATATATTTTGTCATTCATCGCGCTACGTCTAACCGGTAAATTAAGAATCGCTATAAAGGGCATGCGTTTGAGTTTGGAATGAAAATAAGACAGAAGGAGAAGACAAGAAGAATAACGAGGATAAGAGATGTCCCGAGACTCAAGAGCAAAAGGTAAGAGTCGGAGTAATGGGCAGGATGATGGACGGAGAAGATGGAAGGGTATGGAGAAGAGAAGGAGAGGCTTGTGACGCGAGCAAAAAGGGGGATTTGTGTATAAAAAGCTTTTGATTTACTTAAACGAACGTACTCAACACGGTTCTACACAATTACATTACCTAATTAAGAGGATCGAATGTAAAATGTTGTGCCTGACAATAACGAATTATTCTCCATTGGTAAGCCTTCTGTTTGAAGAGAAATAAAGAGAATAAGTGAGTATGTGTGTGTGTGTGTGTGTGTGTGTGTGTGAGAGAGAGAGAGAGGGAAACAAAAAAAAAAAAAAAAAAAACAAAACCCTTTTGAGCTCAACTAAAATTTTTTATTATTTGGGTTTCGTGTTATTTCTGTGTGAAACCGGAGTTCTGAGAATTATAAATTTATTCCTAGAGTATAAAATAGGACAATTTTTCAACCACTATAATATAATTAGATAAGAATTTTCTGTAAATTCATTCGCACAATATTTTATTACACTCATAAATTTATAATTAAGCTAATTATTAAATAATAATTTAATATTGATGAATTATTATGTTAGCATAATTAATCTTATTGGTGGTAATATAAATCTAGTATCTATCGATAAAAAGTGAATAAGTATAATTTTAGGTGATTCAAATATTAGCATTTGATTAAATAAGAAGTTTTATTTAAAATCAAATTATTTATTGATACAATATACGAATATTTGAAAATTAAAAAAAATCGAACTAGTGTTTACAAAAAAAGAATTATTATAATAATTCAGTAAAAGTAAATTATACAAAATAATAATGATAACACAAAAAATTGTTGAAAGCGGTTATACAAGATCT
This sequence comes from Chalcis sispes, assembly GCA_949987625.1. Lineage (NCBI taxonomy): Eukaryota > Metazoa > Arthropoda > Insecta > Hymenoptera > Chalcididae > Chalcis > Chalcis sispes. The sequence continues at coordinate 26,835,156 of OX465097.1, read as the reverse complement.
TCAAAAAAACTGATATCCGAATCATGTTTTTTTTACTATATATATATATATATATATATAGATATACTTATATACACACACATATGTGAATGCACATCGCACACTGCTAGTCGCTACTAACGAACCTTTGCGCCTCCTGAATCCTAAAGAGGCCATTGTTGTACAGTTAAGGTCGACACGCTACAATCCACAACTTCACATTTCTTATTTTCCTCAATTTCCAAGCTCGAAAAGTCAGCTTCGAGATGCACGAGAGACGTTTCCGCTTAATCTTTACCTTGCGGTCAAATAAATTATCTCATACCGTTGGATAATGCGAATCATGTTTACCGGACACGTATACCAAGACTCGATTGTTATCCTCGTTTCGTGTTGTTTTGTTTTCGAATATTTACTTCTGATTATCGAACTTGAATTTATTCCATTGTGTATCGATACGTTTATTTTTACGAGTTTTTTCAACATTTACGCATGTTTGTTTTACGCATGTTTACGTATATACATCTACATATATATACACTACCGTTCAAAAGTTTGGAAAAACCCGATTTTTATTAGATTAAAAAAAATACCGTAAATAAATCTTAAAATAAATACGTTATTATTGAAGTTCATTCATTATTATTATGAGCGTGCTTATAACAATAATGAACAAAATTACTTATTTCTTAGCAGTTATTCCTTATCTTCAAAATAGAGACCGGCACACGTGTTTTATGACCATAAAGGTAATGAGATATATTATTTTTGCATTTATTTTTACTGAATATTTTTTACTATATGTTAATCTAACGTTTGATTAAGATTTAAGTATATAATAAATCATGACTTACGTGTTTTATTGTCGTTTTCATTCAAATTACCATAGTGTTTTCAAACTTTTGAACGGTAGTGTATATATATATATATATATTTTTTTTTTTTTTACAGCATATACATAAATATTATGCTTCGTAGAAATGTTGATATACATAGTAAACGATAATTAGTAATTTTGTTGTAATTCATACATGTTAAATCATTAAAAAAAAATAATTGGTAGATTTATAGTTTTGGGTATTCTTCTAAATTAAATTATGTTGAAAAAAGTGGATTATTTTAAATATTATAATTTTATTCATATATATATATAATTGTCTGCTGAGGTTTATGCTCTAATAAAAAGTATAAAATAACTTCAATCATTTTCTCGTATTATTTTATACTCTTATTTTCGTATCTAAAATTGCCAAATTTTTCTTATTTACTTGAGAAAAAATATTACTACGTCTCGCGATATTTTTAAAAAATGAAATAAATTGCAATGAGAAAAAAAAAAAAAAATTTCAGGTAAATAACTTGTTCTCGTTATATAAACATGTTCACGCGCATGTGGATATGTAAATACTCAGAGTCAACTATCGTATAAGCTGATAGGTCTTCGTAAGCGTGGTTTAGCTTCTTTTTTTCCGTGCAATCAATTATTATTTTCTCCTTTATTTTCTTGTATTTTTGAATTTTATTTTAACGTAGCTTTTTTTTTTTTTTATTTTTCTCTATCTTATTCGTGCGCATTGTTTGTGAGTTTTCGGAACACGTGCGCGTACGCTTGTTTGCACAAGTACATACTGGTGTGGGTGTGTATGCGTGTATGTATATATATATATATATATATATATATATATATATATATATATATATATATATGTATGTGTACATTTATTTATTACGGTCGTGTGCACGGCTGCAAGGGATAATACCGACTATTTCGAATGCGTACGCTTTAACGCTTCTTATTCTTGTGAGAGTAAAAAGATATTTTTCCGGTCGAATGTATTTTGTTCCTTTAATGTATTTATCAAGCTCTCTATCGTCTAATATACGTATTTTCTAAATTTTATTTTAAAGTAAATTATAAAATGAAAAATGTACGCTTCAGAAGCTTCGAAATGCGCATTATCAAGACATTTAAATCGATCACAAGCAATGAAAGCAAATCACGCTTTACATAGAAAATTAATAATTTTCGCAATTATGATTAAAATTCACTCGTACACAAGCGATGTACATAAAACGATCGTTTGGCAGGTCACGACTCGAGCGACGACTCGACGGATTACAGTCTGCTGGTGGCGTGTTTCGCCGGCGGCGTTACGGCTATATGCATACTCGTCGTGGGCGTGACTTTAACGCTTTATCGACGCAGTCATCCGCTCCAGCCGAGCAAGACGCAGACGCACGTGGTGCATTACGCGCCCGCGGGTTCCGTAACCACGGGTGAGCTCGGTACCGCTTTGGCCACCGGTACGCTAGAGGATCGACAACTGCCGCTGCAGCAGCATCATCAGCTACAGTTGACTCAGCGAATTGTGAGTTTTTTTTTTTTTTTTTTTTCTTTTTTTCAGTAGTTTGTTTACAATGTGTAAAAATTTTTTCTTGCTTTTGATGACATTTTTATTTCAATCGATTATGTAATTTTACATTGGCACGTTAACGATATGAAATTGTCGATTATTTGTATATTATCATTTACTTTTCAATGGTACGACACGCTTACAATGCATTGTCTGACCAAATTTCGAATGATTCTACTTAAATTCTAATCTGATGTTATTTTAATATAATCTAATTTTAAATTATTTTATAATTTTTTTAAAATGTAATATTTGCATTTTTAGAACGATCAATTTTTCTTATAATAACTAAAAGGATTTTTTTCATAATTTAAAAATGTCTGTAATTTCGATAATGTCATTGAAGAAAAAGTTTTTTATATTTTTAATAAAATTAAAATATAAAGTGTGTCAATTTTTTAGTTTACAGTTACTTTTTTTATATCTTAAATATAATTACGGCTTTAATAATATATTGCAATGATGAAATGTAAGATTTTGCGATAAATTTATAACGAACTCTAAAAAATTTATGTTTATTGAAAGCAGAATTGACAGTCATATAGTTTTGTTTATAATTTTTGATTGAAAACTATAATTTTTGCATCATTGAGGTATAAATAAGTCCTTTGTTTTACAATACAATAAAGATTTACAGGGAGGCATTTTTTGCTTATTAATACGTTTGTATCGGAAAATATCAACAAGTGTTTTGAAAGAGTTATAGTTTTCTCCTACAAATGATATTTTAAAGTAACCTTTTAAGTGAAACTTTAACACAATATATATATGTATATATGTACCGTTCCCGATTGTAGGCATGTCAAGAGTACGAAATCCAACAGCGTCGGATCGACACGCTGCGCGATCACTCGCATCACTCGTTGGACGCGTTCGGTAGAGCGGCGGTGACGACGACGACGACGACATCGACGACGACGACGACGACGACGGAGGGTACGAGCGCATCGACGGTGCCGCGCGCGCGGGATGCCGTCGAGCGCGACGCGGAAGACGATCCGGACGTGATACCGTCCAACAAAGCCGAGAGGCGACCCGACATTTTCGAGCCGAACTACGCGCCGAAACCCGAGCGCATTCGAGATTTTCGGCGGCATCTGCAGGACGAGGACTTGGGCACTTATCGCAACGTGAACGTAGCGCAGTCTTGCGACAAGGACGGCTGGCTCATGCAGAACGGCGACGTCGATCGCGCGCGGCTCGAGCAGCCCAGCAGTCCTGGTACTCAGAGGCCGAGTACACTGCCGGTCCATCGGACCCACGATATCTACACGAGGAGTCTGAGAATGCAGGAGAGTTGTATATAATTAAGGGAAACCGGAAGCGAGTGAGTGCGAGACAACGATGCGACGTGAATAGGACGATTAGGGTAAATGGATGTTTTATGGCGACTTTGATTCTTATTAATTCTTTCATTAAGACGATAATGTATGCGACAGTGGCAATTATTATCGGTGTTTGTACATATAGACAATAAAAATATCTTATTGTTAAAGTCTTGAGTTTCCGTTCATTTCGCATAAAAGGATAAGAACGATTATATTTCTTTTATTTATACATGTTTGACTAAAATTATGATTAATTTTATTTATGATTTAATTTTATTTATTGTCATTAATACTCGAAGAAGGATGGTTAGTAAAAATTTTATGTTAATTGATTGATTTTATTCTTATTTCAAAGTTTTTTTATTTTATAAAATCAAAAATTATTCAATTAAACTGGGCATATTTAATGCAGAATAGTTATAATTTTCAAAAAACTGGATTCAGAAAAGATCCATCAGCTTAGAATTGTCTCAGAATCTACATAATGAGGTAAGTTATTTTAATGTAATATTAATAATAAATGTTAATATTATCATAATTATAATTAATTAAATAATTTTTTACCGGCAAAATATGTTTCAAAATTTTATCGATTTATCGAAGTGAATGATTAAAACTATTGGATTATTTTACACTGAGAACATTTTATTTCAAGGTATAAAAGTACAGTACAAGTATTAACGTGTAATTAATAAGTATTTTAGTTCAAGTTAAGTATTAAAAATAATAAGAAACGTCAAATCGGTCACGGTTAAATAACCAGGTACTTTGCCATCGTCTACATAATTTCTATCATAAATAATAAACGCAAGAGATTAATGAACCCCCGAATAATCTATTAGATAAACAAATTAGTTTATATAACAAAACGTCAAATCAATGTCAGGCTCGATTATGTTGTTTAAAGCTTTAATGGCCGCTTCAGGGAGCTCCAATGGACACAAGAGACAAGCGCATCTCCTTTATAAACCGATAATGGAATAATGAATGATCAATGATCAAATAATCCGCTTATATATGACGTTCTGCACTACCGTTCGTTGCTCTGTGTCGGACGCATTCACGTTGCGTGCAAAAAAAATTCTTTCTTCTCTGTCTATCCTCTTGTATCGACCTAATCATAATATAGTAATGCGTACAAAGGAGTCGAGAATAAGTTTTATGAGATTTGAGATTTAATTTCGACTGAATTGGATGTTTTTAATTTTCACATGGTAATAATTGATGGTCAATTAATGTAAAAATTTATATAAATAAATCATTTTTATGTTTATTTTTTACATTTTATTATTAAAATATATATTATCTAACATTCATTTAAGATGCACGAAAAAAAAAAAAAAAAAAATCTCGTAAAGGGTATTACTATTATTACTCGTATTTTAAAATTTCACTAAATTTCCTAAATTGACCAATTCAAGCTGAGCAGTCAGAGTGAACCATGCAGTTATTGTAAGATCAATGATTTCTTTTCCACTTTTTCTTGCCTTTCCTTTCTCTCTCTCTCTCTCTCTCTCTCTCTCTCTTTTCTCTCTTCCTGCTGGAATTCGATTTCGCCTTACATAAAAGTAGCGCCACGTGCCGCGAAGCATTCTATAATATTGTATACCATATATACCAACAGCGTCGGGTTTCTACCGGTGTGTTTTTGTATCGTAGAGAGTAAGAAATAGTGAAAGAAAGAGATAAAAAGAGTAAAATGGGCGTGCGATAACGACTTGACAATAACGATGAATCACACCGTTAGAACGATGTATACCGGTCGATCGATTTTCGGAATTACACCGCCGCGGCAGCAGCGATGTTCGTAGGAAATAAACTACCGGTGATCGACCAAAGAGAGAGAGAGAGAGAGAGAGAGAGAGAAAGAGAGAGAGAACGGGAGCAGGAAGAGCAAAAGCTTGATCTCTCCACTCGTGCCTTTCTATTCTTCTCAACCTTTCCGTCTTCTTCTTCTTCTTCTTCTTCCGTTTACTGTATTTCCATTTACTTATGTATATGCGCGAGAGATTTATTTGTGAAATATATGTGTTTACATATGTATATACATATGCGTGCATACGTATACGGATACTGATATATTTTGCACGATAGTATATATTGAGCTACTGTAGCTTGAAAATAAGCTGTCGTTGCGCGGATTTTCCTTCCTTTCCTGAGAGAAGATATCCGTCTGTCTCGAAAATACGTAAAAGCGCATCATCGCTTTTGTTACGTGTATGTATTAACATCGCTGCTTCTTATATGAAAATGTTCCTCGAATACGGATTTTAAAAGGTTGACCTAATAGAAATTATTATTTAAGCCATTTTAAATAATTTAATATTGTTAAATAATATTTATATATGATTTTTTTTGTTCAATATAATAAAAGCTTTCTATTTTAGAATTTTATAAAAAAGGAATGTTATTTTTAAATCTTTCTGACAAATAAAGTACAAGTATTTATTTTAAATATCGAAACAACGATTCGTTCTGTTTTTAAATGATAATGCAAGCGTCGTGCGCTCGTTTTACATAAATCGAGGAAAAGAATCCCGCGTAGTTGTGATGATATTGCCCAGAGACTTTCTGGATATAATCATAAAGAAAATTTATTCCTCGGGACAATATGAAAAGAAAAGTGCGAAACGTAAAATATATAAGCAATTGGATTTAAAAGATCGCTCGTTATTTCTGGTGAAGAGGTAGTATACGATTATGTAGATGACTCTTTGATCTTGATTCTTTGATGTTGATTGTACTAATGGCATTGCCTTGAGATGCAAAAAAAAAAAAAAAAAAAAAAAAAAACAAATGTAAGATCTTATCATTTTCGTAGTATAAAATGTCGTACGTTTTTAGAAAAATTTAAAACGATTTTTTTATTTCAGACGGATAAATTTAGTTATTATTGCGTTAATTAGAAATTTTAAAATTATATTAAAAAATGTCAACTCAATAAATTATAAAATCATCGATATTATAGATAAACAATGTCTGCGTCCTATGCATTAAAATTTTAACAATGTTTCCGTTAATATTTTTTTGTTGCCCGATCGATAAAATATATAAAATATAACGAAGTTATTAAAGCTCCATTTCGTGTGAAAACATTTTAAAATTCGATAAACCGCTTGCATTAATTTATGCTCGATAAACGATAAAACGATAGGAAAAAAAAAGGAAGAAGATAACCAAACAAGGTGATATTTATAGATGGGTAGATAAGTAGCCTGATCGATAGTTCGATATTGTAGGTGAATCGCTGTCTGCATAGTCAGATAAACGTCTAGATAGATACATAGATAGACATGTATAGATAGCTAATAGCTGTTTATATATACTATTTCAGAAGTATAGGATTAGCGGAGGAGAGCTAAGAGCGAGATGAAAAGAGTGAAAGAGAGAGAGAGAGAGAGAGATGGCGATAAACTAAAAGCGAGAGAGGAGAGGCACAGGAGGAGGATTTTCTTAGATATTGGTGGAGAAAAGAAGGAAGAGGCATGGAGAGCTTTATTGCGGCGACGTTGCAACCGGTTGATCCTTTCGAAGTCGGCCGTCTTGCTCTCTCTCTCTCTCTCTCATTCTCTCCTTCGCGAGGAAAATATTCTAGAGGATTTTACGAGGGGCGATCAAACTACTTCCTATCTGGTTCACCTTATCGGCGTTGCCACGCGCTACACCGCGCCTCTCGTTTCTCTTTTCGGCATTGCTTTTCGTGGTTCTCTCGAAGACTCGACTTCCACTGCTGGTCTTTCGTGTTTTTTCGGTTTTTCCTCTTCCTCGCTTGGGGGTTTATAAGACAGGGGAGAGGCGGCGCTAAAGAGTAAGAGAGGTCAAACTTTTAAATCGAGTGGGAAAGAAAAAATTTTAAACGTCTTAAAATTGCACACGAGTTGAGCTTCGTTTCGTTCTTTTTCTTTGTTTTTTTTCTTTTTTTTTTTTTTAATTTCTTACGCATAAATATTTTGAGAGGATTCGAGCGGAAGAGAAAAAAAAACTTTTTGCATATTTGTTTTTCAAATTTTATTGCACTGAGATTTTTAACTACTATTTTAAAAAAAGGAAAATATTTTTTGTTTTTCGAGATATAAATTGAAATAAAACTTAAAAGATATTAATAAGTTAACGATAAATAATAAATTATAATATAATTTTTATTTAGTTTAGTTTCGCTCGCTATTTCGGAATACTGTGATTCATTATCTATATTGTTCTTTGTATTCCAACGTCGATTTAACGCAATCTGCCAAGTTTAAGTGAAAACATGTCTAATTTTCTCCTTTATATACAAGTACATATATAGGTATTTATACAAACTGGCCTCATATGAGTTCCTCGCTTCAGGCCTCGTCCCATCAGCTGCTTCCCGGCCGTTCGCGCGCGCGCGCGCCCAGAATAATGCGCCCGAACAAAACTTTCGTTATAAACACGCGTCTGTCGAATATCTTTCTCTCTCTTTCAGTATTTACAGCCATTTCATCGGTTCGCAACAAAACGTTCATTGTCGCGAATTATAGGCTGCGTCCCGTTTTGTTCAATAAAGTCAATTGATAACCTTAAAAGGTTTCTCCGCCTCTCGATATTTCCAACGGCGCTTGTATTGTGCAATCAGTTAATCGATGCATATATACTATATGTGTGTGTGTGTGTGTATACGTTTATTTTTGAAAATAAACGATAGCTCAACGAATATCGATGCTATGTTTGGCAACGGTGTCCATTTCGAGACTTCGATTGATTTTGATCAAATTTATTGAACGTTGTGATTGAATTACGTTTTTGATAGTAAATTAAAATAAATTATCGTAAATTATATTTTAAACGGATTGAAATATTGAAGGTTTTTTAATAATCGATGAGATTATAATAAATTTATATACGACTTATAAATTTTACTATTAGTAAGATTTTTGTCATTTATATTTTAAATACAAGCTTGCTATAAATTTGTAATTATACTTGCAGGTTTAACCATAGCACCTAATTTACATAATTATCGTTGTGAATTTATTTATCATTTGTTTAATCGTTCATCTAGTTCAAAGCGATAATAGATAATTCCGTAAAAAACTTTATTCTTTGTAATTTATGCATAACTACGCTCTCTAACTTGTTTATAAAAATATCATTGATGAATTAAGTATGTTCAGTTTTCCATTTTTAACGAGTTAAGTTTGACGATTTTATAATTTTAACTAATTAACTTTGTCTCGTAACAGCGCTGAGAGAAAAAAAAGGAGATAAGGAGACAATTGAAAACTTTCCATATATACAGCATATAATATACGCGTTAGGAGCTCGGAGTATATTTTAAAATTCATATTTGCGAGGCTCGTTCATTGCGCGTCCTTCGTTGGGCGTAAAGCGAACGACGAAATATAACAACGTCGCAATCGCTCGGCATAGTTCGTTGTTTTTGCGCTTTGAATAATCACGCGGTCGGATTCACGAACGAGAGCAAATGATATTCCGGCGCGGACGCGAAATCACGACGTAAATCGAAAATTATTTTTCGATCGAGCGTCGAGCGTTTCCCCCGGTGCGCGTGTTGCGCGTACTTTACTTTTCGTACAAATGCGCACGAAGCGATGCATTATTCGATGACCTGGTAGTTTAAATATATGCTTGTAGATTTAGCGTAGGCATGAACGTGGAATAAAAGTTAGAATTACAAATCGTTACGATTATATGCTTTTTTTACATTAAATTTATTATTAAAATTACTATTATTAAGAAAATGTCAATTCAAGAAGCAGAAGTTATTAACGTAACGAATATACAATTTTATCTCGATTGCATAAACGTAATACAGCATAAAAAAAGTGTAATTTGCCTTTTTATTTCAAACATTGTAATAAAATTCGATTTGTGGCTGATCTTTAAAATATTATAATTTTCCCTGCACACATGATATAAAATTATTTTAAAAATCACACAAGCGCGCTAATGAGATTATAAATACGATTGTACAGTAAATAATACGTAATAACAAAAACAATATTTATAAGTATGATGAATATGATGCATAAAATATTCCATTTTTATTTTTAAATGTTCGAGTTTATAAATAGTTTATTCAATCGCTTACGTGTATTCGCGCAATATAAAATATGCTTGGCGTTAGTTTAAATTTAAGTTATAAAAATAAATATTGTGATAAATGAATTGCTTATCGAGTAATTTAAAAATAAGTCGCACGTCAGTATAAATGTAATTAGGGCTTTTACAGCTGCATATGGTTATACATAGGAAATTTATTTAATTAGTTTTAATAGACTGAATTTTTCTTATAAAAGTGAATTTTTTACCATCAAATTATCAGAAAACATTAGTTTTAATTATAACTGACCATAAACACGAAAACGAAAATTTTAAGAAAAATTTTATCATTATTTTAATAATATTCTGATATATATTTTTAAACTTTCATTTTAAATGATGTTTTACGCAGTTATAATTAATTTTTTATACTGTTTATCAACTTATTTGAAAAATTAACGCATGATTTATCATTTAAATAATATTATAAATTTAATAAATATAAATAATTACATTCGGGAATCAATTTTTTCATTCACGAACAAACTGACACTTAGAGATAAACAAACTGCTGTATAGAAAACGTGATGAAATTGAGTATATGAATATGTAATTTCAATTCGAAATACTGTTTAAATCACTGCGATAGATTTATTTACACATAAAAAATCCGTATATTTAAATTCCTTATAAATGCAAATTAAATGTGATAGTCGGAGAAATTTGCACTTAAATGTACGATGAAATATAAGCAAATGCTAAATTGTGTGTGATTTCGGTTTGAATGCAGACAATCAACCAAAAAGTTAAAGTATATAATCATTCTGCATAGCAAAAGTTAAAAATTTTTTACAAAATAAAAGAATCAGATTGAGATTAGATTTTTTTTATTATTCTTTATGTACAATTTTGAGAAAAATTAACTTTCTTAATTTTTTAAAACTATATTTATGTAAATTATTTATGTGAAAAAAAATACTGTCACAAACAAAAGGTGTATTAAACCCAAATGATATTATTTTCTTTGTTTGTTTGTTTTCCCAAACGAAATTACTTGATGATCAAAAAGTTCCATTATCAACAAACATATACGAGTGTAATATGTTTATTCATGCAGTAGAAAACAAATTTATGAATTTTCTTCGGTAACAGCTGAACTTATATTTAATAGAAAAATAAATTATTTCCATAAAATTCATTTCAAACTTACCGTTTTATCAACGCAGCATTGCCTTGCGGATTTTAATTTAAACTTTCATAACGGTTCAAGAATTAAACTAGTATATTAAATTTTTTCTTAAACAACGGTAACGGTATTGGTATTATACACCGTCGGTTTACCCAGTGGTGCAACATCGACGGGATCGACGCGTGTACGCGCGCGCGAGAAATTCTCGAGGTTGCGCGCTTGTGTTTTTGCGGTCAATCTCACGCGTGCCACGTACACACGCGTTTTAATATATATATATATATGTATATATGTATAAGCTTGAAAATGTGCGCATGCGTTGCTTGTTACCTCTAGGGTAACTGTATTAAATGCTTATCCATTTGCATCGCAATGCATAATAATTACCGAGAAAAGCTCGGACGTATACGCAAGCGTACAGAAGCGAGGTGGCAGCGGCGGCTACGGCCTTTGCTAGTCCACCGAATTAATATTGCAATTCAAAAGTCTGCGGTCTCTCTTTGTGCGTTATGTAAGCAGACTCTTGTTTGTACTATCTCTCTCTCTCTCATTCTCTCGCTTACTCACATACTTTTCGCACACTTTTTAACGCTACCTGGTGAAAGCACATGAACGTCGAACATTACGTCGTACTGTAGAAGTAATTAATCGCAAGGGGACCGGCTATCCGCGCCCGAGTATCTTTTCACGTTATTTGCATGTAACGATGTCAAGGTTGGTCGAGAAAGGGGAAACTAATAATGCACTTTAATTTTGTCATAATTTTGAAATTTCTTCTCTTTGTCTGTCTCTTTATTATTAATTTATTTATGTATCTAATAACTAGCTACATTTAGCACTATAATGTTTATTGAGGTAACGTATCGAGTACATAACAATGTTTGTCTGGTAATAATTACATCGATTATAAAAATTACTAGTAAATTATTGTTACTATGTAATAAAAAATATAAATTTGTTTAGTCAGTATTTAAATCACTACTGATTCAAGAATAATAGAATTAGAATCGCGACAGTTTGTAAGTAATTTTTTTATTTAATACCTAATTTTAAATAATTAAAGTATATTTATATGTAAAAATAATCTATTTTTTTAAACAATGTCATTTGAAAAATATTATTATGTAATGAAAGTTATTTTTTGTTTGTATAATATATAAATCATGTGTAGAAAGCAACGTGAAATTGTTCTAATTAATCTTTCCTAAAGAATTTTCAATCAATCATTTGTAAATAACCTACATAAATTTTAATACCAATACATTTAAAATGTAAAGCGTAAAAAATTTCATTTGAAATATATTGAAGAACGAAAGAGCAATATTCGTTTACTGTACAGCCATATTCAATTTTCATTAAAACGTAGATCGTTAAACGAAAATTGAAATATAAAATAAATTTAATAATGTATGAAATTAATAAAATTTATTAAATTAAAAATTCTATTAACGCAATGCATAATTAAATTTAAAAATTGAAGTGTACTACTATGAAATGAAGTTAAGAAATTACATTTTGGATTTGAAACAAAACAATTTGGATGAAATAATTTCATTTTTTTTTTTAGTCCAGTATCAAGAATATTACTAACTCGAAGTTAGTAAAATTTCAGATCGAAATACTTTATAACCATTGATGGGCTATATCCTCGGCTCGCTCGAAATTCATTTAGCTTTCGGTATACCAAAAAATAATTTTCCATGTGCATTGTCAACGCGTAGGATATACTCTAAATGCCGAAACGGATATGATTTTTCCGCACTACCGCAACAGTTATATACCATCGAGAAAAAAAAAACTGGCATAGAGGAACAGGCCGGGATTTGGAAAAAGAAGGAAAGAAAAAAAAGGCAAAAAAAACGAAAAAAAAAAAAAAAAAAAAAGATAGGTGGAAGTAAAAAATGAATGTTCGCGTGCGTGCGTGAAACGAGAAAGAGAGAGAGAGAGAGAGAGAGAGAGAGAGAGAGAGAGAGAGAGAGAGAAAAAGAAAGCGAAGCGCGAAACAATTTCGAGCACCGTGCGGGCTGAAAAAGCAGGCTACCGGCTTATAATTGATAGCCGGTCATCCTCCTCCTTCTCTTTTCACCTCGCGTGTACACCGGCGTTCGAGCGCGGGAACGTTCGCCATTGGAACAGAGACGGAGAATCGAAATTTGTTTATTGTCGCGTGATTTCGAATCTATGAAGTAAACTCCCGTGAATTTCCGCTACATTGGATTGGGAAAGAGACGTGCTCTCTCTCTCTCTCTCTCTCTCTCTCTCTCTCTCTCTCTTTCTCTTTTATTTCATCTCTCTCTTTCTCTCACTCTCTGTTTTTTACCTTTTTTCCTCCTGAAATTGATATTGCTCTTCGGAAATTAAACTCTACACTGCCCATCCTTTTAATTAGCGCGTTGATTTTCAACGTAGAATCGGGCGGTGATAAATCAGCGGCTGGACTAACTGCGGATGTCGATTTCGTTGATTAAAAATGATGGCTCGTAATTTAAATTCATTTACATACCTCTTATTCGCAAGTATTTGGATTATTTTATTCAAATATTCGGGTATATATGACATTGTTTATTTATTTGCTTATTTGTTCAATTAGGAGTATCTTTGATTGAATTTTAATCATTTTAAATATATAAATATTTGATGAATTTTCATATATTTATTTTATTTGTTTTTAGTTTATTAATAATATTTAGCTATTTAATAAAAATTATTTTGAAATCTAAGTCTTAAGGATTAATAATTTAATTTTTCGTTTTAAAAAATAATAATGGCGTTTAAAGAATTTATTAATTTAATAGTTCGTTAAAATTTGAATATTTATTGTGTAAAAAATCATAACCGTTTGTTACACAAAACCGTTTGACCGCAAAATCATAAAATAATATTACCAATTCTAGGATCGAAGTAATTCACCAAAACTCCAAGAAGTATTTTGAAAACTCATTCCAAAATTCATAAAACTCTTTAATTTAACTAACTATTTTATTAAGGAATCAAATTAACACCTCTCGGAATATTTCTTTTTAAAATAATCTTAAACCGCCTGAATTTTATTAACTACACTGCATTGAGTTCGTTTACGATAAAAATTCGATTTTATCGCTGACCAAAAAACTATCCGAACCAAAGCTCACCCATTAAGATTCAACTATGCATATATATATATATATTAAAGAAAAAAAAAAAAAAAAATATATATATATATATATATATATTAATATTAAAGAAAAAGGAAACGGTACCGGTACGATAAAAGGGACGCGCTCGCATGAGAGTGGATCAACGCACAAATACGGAAAGAAACAGAGAAATAAAGAGTTTCTATTTTTGAAGCCCGACCGAAAGAAAGAGAAAAGGATCGAGAAACCGATGATATTTCGGCCCGCCCACGAGGGACCGATTCGTCGCGGCTTTCGAGTTACGAGCGTTCGCTTGTCACTATTATGATTTCTTCAGTTCTTGAAATGAAGTTTCATTGAGTATTGTGCGAGCTGGTGACGTCGATAATTATGATGGGAGTGTTGGATGGGTAACGGAAAATGAGTTGTAAAACGTCTGAAGTAGTTAATGTTTATGTATATGTACATAAAAGTATAAAAAGAGCCGCTATTTTAATTATTTGTAAAAAATACAAAAAAAAAAAAAAAAAAAAAAAAAAATCAAAATGATCAACAAACTATCGATGTGAAAAAATAGCTGAAATTACGTGAAACTTGTTTTCTTTTTTCAAATCTTTTTATATGTATAAAGTATTTGCGTATTATATAGTATTATTAATTTTAAAAAACCTACTTGGTTTATTTTTTTTAGTGACGTATATATATATATATATATATATATATATATATATATATATATATATATATATATATATATATATATATAAAATCAAGGTTTATACCTGTATGCGTTTTTAAAATAATTCTTATTGAAACGGAGAAATTAAAAAGAAAACATTTTTTTTTCAAGTACCACGCGGTGTGAAACAAAGAATTAAAACAAATTTAAATAAAAAAAAAAAAAATATGACATTTTTCATAAAATTTTATAAAAAATTTTATGTTTTTTTTTTTTTTTTTTATAACAACACGAAGACGAAAATAGGCGTTCTCGCGCGCGTACCATAATCACAGAGCCCACGGCGATCATTTATTCCGTTAGCGCGTAGTATATTTCATCCATGTGCATCCTGTATATATATAGAGAGGCTTTTTTCCCCAATTCAGCTATAGAAATAGCGGTGTAAAAGGAGCCCGAGTACGGTAGGTAAAAACGAAAAAGAGAGAGTGGGAGAGCGAGCAAAAGTAAGGGAGGAAGGGATAAAAACAGGGATAGAACGAATTCGACACACGAGAAATCGAGAGCGCGGCGGCTTATTTGTTTTTGAGCGGCGCGTGAATTACAGATTGAACGGCAGAAAGTTAACCGGGCGCACGACCGGAATTTCAATTAAACGAACGCTCGCACTTGCGCTCGCGCGTTTCTCGTGACCCTTGTATAACTCGGACCGGACGCGTGTCCACGTATACTGCGTACTCTTCCACCGCGGCAAATTGGGAAAAAACATCCGCCAGCGGTTGCACCCCTCTATTTCTTTTTCTATGCCCAGTTCGCTGTGTACATATGTAAGCGAGTGTGTATGTGCGTGCGTGCATGAGCGAGCGAGAGCTATGTATGCAATGTGGCGCAAAAGTATTATTTAAATTTTGTACACTGGTGGTCGTGTGTGACGCTTGGCTTCGTTTTTCACGACGTCACGTATTTCGTTGTTGTTTTGTTTGTTGTACGTTACGCAACCGTTTGTAAACATCAAAATATTGCCGAGCGCTTACAAGTTAAGCTTAATTATTTTTAGGAAAGATAGGATAATAATTAATAAAGGAAGTTAAAGCAATTGAAATTTTATATCCATGAGGATAGCGTATGACAGAAACAGTTGAATGTGTTATAATCGATTAAGAGTATATTTTGGAAATGAAATGTATATCCTTCAATTAGTTTCATCTGTTTCATCGGCTGAAGATGTCTTTTAAATTTAGCAGCAGAATACTAAGAAAAGACAGTCTATTTTCATTTTCTTTCAATTTTCATTCCTTACTCTTCAACTTAGCTATTCATTTGATTTTAGGCCGCATGTTAGAATTTTAGTCTTCATTTTATGCTGACCTTGATTCTCATATTAAAAAGCCCCTAAAGATATTTTCTTACTTTATCCTTATCTTACGCAATAGATTGGAACACTGGCTCTTCAGAATCCCCCGGAAAGTTGAGTGGTATATATGCTCCTTTCATTGGTGTCTTTCTAGTTTTCGGAGCTTCTTTGCCTAAGAGACAGAAGTTTTAACCCATTGACACACGAAGCCGGCGAATCGCCGGTCAACTATATTATGGTATTAAAGCACTAAGCCGGCGAAACGCCGGTCTGTCTTTGCGTAATCATTTTATGCATAAAAAATTATAGTTCTATGTTGTACCGTTTTAATTTTATGTGAAGTTTGGTGTTAAGGTTTCTTTGAAATAAAATTTGTAATAATTAAATAGTGTTAATTATCAAATTATGTCATATTATTAGTGGTGGAATGGGTTAATTGAATGATGATATGAATCGAAATAATGATAATAAAAGTAGTAAAGCTATTTATTGAGACATCATGATGTATTTTGAATGATGTAAAGTATTTGTCACTTTGCTTTAAATTTAGGCGTGCAAAAAGAGTTAATAAGGTTAATTACGTTTACTTTTTTGGCGCTATGATTCCTTTATTATTTTTAACGTTATATAAATAAAAACGCGATAATCCGCCGTACAATATCTAAATACATTATGTTCACCCGCGGTGATCGTAATCAATTATAAATTTTTAATTAATAATTATAAAGAGCAGGACTCGCGATTTGCGGCGATCCGGTGGGAAGAGAAATTATCTCTCAATAATAAGCGACGAAACGGAAGTAGGCCCTTTTGCTTGTGTAGACCAGACCCAACCGATGGGTAGTCTTGATGAGAATACGTGTTCTTCACTTGGTGCCGATAACGATGAGTCCGGCCAGTCGGTTTCAGTCTAGATCGGAGTCCCGTAGCTAAAGCCGTTGATCGATGGGTAGATCCGAAAGCGAAAGAGAGCGAGACTCGTTCGTTAACTCGCTCGTGGCCTTCGTAACCTCCCGACCTTACAGATTCGGGGAATTTACGCAAGCGGTCTTGAATGGATACTTTGATTATTATTCACCTGTTCACTTTCGCGCGAAGGACTTAAACCGCGTTTTCGCACCGTTACAATTAATGCTATTAAAGGTTGTATTGAACAGCTAATTTAAATTGTATTTCTTTCTCATAATTTTTCGACTTGTATTGCGGAGACAAAACTTCTCACTATCGTGTATTTTGCCTCTCCTACTACATCTCTCTCTCTCTCTCTCTTTTTCTATTATTTCTCTTGCTCTTTCCTTCTCACATTTTTTGTTTAGTCGCAAGCTTAAAACAAGCTTTGTTTTACGCACTGCGACAACTACTTTTGTAAATCGTGCGCATTCTCCCTCCTTTTTTTTTTAAACTAAATACTTCAAACTATTCAAACAGAAGTTACATAGTTGTTAGTGTAATAGTATCAATTTATGGGCCTCTATTTTAATACCTCTACCTCTATTTTAATTATAAAAAAATTACATCTCTATGCTTTTAATGTATGAGGATATAGATTAATTTCTGAAATAAATTTAATAAACATTGGATAAGTGAAAAACACATGCATGTAGGTTAAATTTGCATGCAAATATGTCATACCATCTCACAAAGCAACTTGTGAAAAAGTCTTCTCTTTATATACCTAACATTTTAAAAAATTCTTCCAAGATAAATCTGAAATTGTATAAAAAGAACGAAACAATAATTTTCTTCTTTTTCACGACGCTATGGTAATCCCGAAAAAAAATCGCAAGGTGCAGCATGGTAATTGGAAGTAACTCCACCACTTTTTTTTCGTCTCTGCTCTTTTTACTCTTTCTTTCTTTCTTTCTTCTTTTCGTTGGTGAAATAATAATTTTACGAGAGGTAAAGAGAAGTCAGTCTAAAAAAAAGGAGAGAGAACCGAAAGAAAGAAAGAAAAAAAATGGGACGCAGTGCGAAAAGGCCGTGGGCTAAAGAAGCCGCATGCAGAAAGAGCGAAAGAAAAAGAGACGGAGAAAAAGAGAGATGTTGAAGTAACCGAGAACGAAAGAGAATAGGGGAAAGAGAGTGAGAGGTACATACAGAAAGAAGGGAAAAGAGGGGAGAGGGAGAGGAAAAGAAACGAAAGAAGTAAAATAGCACCGGCGACGAGTCTAAACGAAGGAAAACCTCATTCCGTCTGTTCGTCCACAGTCGCAGGTATGCGACCACCACACCATTGTGCCTCAAGGTGACTATTGTGTACTCTCAGATGAAACCAAGGAGAACGACTCGAGCGTTGCGCGCAACGAGATGTCCTTTCGCCGGCGTACATACATTTTTTCTCCTTCATTTTTTTCAACTCATTTTTATACGAGGACAAATTTCCTTGCTATCGTATCTCTATCTATTTCTCTCTCTCACTCTCTCTCTCTCTCTCTCACTCTCTCTCACTCATTCCATCGTTTACCTGCGCGGCGTTAACGTTATATGAAAGCGTGCGACAAGCTCGTTTCGTATGCGAGCTCTCGGACGTTGCGAGGCGTGACAATTTAGCCACGATTACATCCCGAGCACTTGTTTCTCTTGTACTCGTGAAACCTTGCGAACTTACTGTACGGAAAACCAAATATACGCGTTACCGTTCGTATTATGCTCTTACATTCGCTTGCATCCCCATCTTTTTTTATATTTTTTATACCGCTTTATTTCTCTTATAGAAGGATATAAAATATTTTAATATTTCTAATAAATTATAATTAATATCGTATTTTGAATAATGTAAAAAATAGTTGACATTTATGCACTCGTCATTTTCATTAAATCAAAAATTGTTTTGCTCTCTAATCGTAATGTACATTCTTTTTTTTAATAAAAATATTAAATTGCGAAACATTTAACTGCGTTTTGGACAAAAATAAACCAGTCTCGTTAAAAAAAAAAAAAAAAGAAGATTTTTAGCACGGATCTAATTTTTAAAGTATTTCTGTTATATTAAAATTTAATATTTTAATGTGAGTTAAAATTGTTTAATTTACTTTTATTTTTTAACTGTCATACTTATTAAATTTATACAATAAACAATTATTTAAAAATGAAAAATTGCTACAAGTATAAATTACAGTGAAATACTATAGTAAAAGGTATTTCATTCAAGGTAAGAAAATAAAAGGTGGTCTAATTGAAATATATATGCCTCTACAAAGAGGTATTATGAAAATAGTGAAAAAATGAGAATAAGAAGTAGTGGAGAGAAGAAGAGAAAGAGAGTCAGTGAGACATTTTAGTCCATCATAATATATTTTAGTTAATATTATGAATGACATTATAAAGAAGTGCATATAACAGTATAAAGAGACGTGGAACGAGAGATAGGGAAAGAGATAGAGAAAGAGAAAGAGAGAGAGAGAGAGAGAGAGAGAGAGAGAGAAAACTTTAAGAGAAAGAGTTTTGTTTCGGAAGTTCAGCGTTTAGATACAATGTGGTTCTTACCTTGCGTACATAATGTGTAGACAGTCCGCTTGGATGCACGTGAAAAGAAAGGCTTTCATCTCCATGATGCGAAACGTAATTATCTACGTGCAAGCATAGTATATGCACGTATCCAAACATGTATGAAAATAAGAAGCTTATAACCGGGAAGCAACAAAACAATAACGAAAAGACTATCTATTTTATGAGACGTTAATCGAACCTGCAATCACAATGCTTTTTATCAATATTATGTATTTATGTAATGTACGAATGAATAATAATTAGTAAAAATGAACTTGAAAACTTAATTAATTTTTATTACTTACACATCGGCAGAAGAAATTTCTTGGATCGAGAAAAATCTTCTTTTTAAAATAGCTTTCTTGTTTCAAATTATTCTGATTTTTTAATTGAAGGAATTAACTTTTGTTTAAAAAAGCTAAAAAATTTTCATTTAAGAATTTAACTTTTCAACGAAGCATTTATATATATATATATATATATATATATATATATATATATATATATATATATATATATATATACGAGTATTTATCTCGAAAAAATCAATTCTTAGTTTAAGTGTCGGCCATTTTGGTTCGAGAGAATCGATAAGACAAATAAAGTTACATTTTTCAGCTTTTAATAATTTTAACTTTAATTTTTTATAATTTTAATTGGTCAATTCTTCAGATGATGGATTTTTCTCAATAACTTTAATGAAAAATATGCGACCATTATTGGGGAAAGTCAATCATTCCAATAATCGCCTTTAATTAATAATAAAATAATTTTGATAATTTATTATCAATTGATTAAATAAAAAAATTACTGGTACAAGATGCCGAAATTCTTATACAACTTTTGCTCTTAAATTCTCATGCAGGAAAAGAGAACCTGTTGCCACTTAGTAGGGGTACCTTATAAAGAACATTAAAACCAAGAACAGAAATTCCTGTGGTAAAAGAAGCATTTTTCATCATAATAATTTTTTTACTTGAAAATTATTTATCTGGAATGAAGTTATTTTTTCTATCCGTGTATAATAAACTGTATAAGTAAATTAATTTCTTGAAAACATAAAAACAAAACGAATTTATACCGAATTTTATTTCGTATACAAATAAAACAAAATCTACGTTAACTTTCACACACGACCACATTGCGAACGTTTGCGCTCGCGCGAAATTTATCAACAAAAATCAAATTTACACACGGAAAAGAGACCAGGGTAAACTTTATAAGGGGTTGGCGTTAATCGCGCTAAACATATAATTTAATTTTGAATCTGGATTGTCCTTTCGCATTCGTTAAAACCGCCCGTTAAACACACAAAAAGCCTACGGTCATTGTACACTTGATACATCTCTCTTTGTCTCTCTCTCTCTCTCCTCCCCTTATCCACGAATTTACGTCTTTTTAAGATAATCGGTAAATCAGTCGTCTGTTCGGTATATACACTGATGTATTTGCGCATTATGCCTTTGAATGCTTCGGTGTTATTGGTAAATTTTCCGTAATCAAAATCTAGCGTAGATTGGATCGAACGTTCGCGTATGTATAGATGCGTATTATGAATGGAATTCGAGATGCCGCATTTGTCGGGCAGATGCGCCGCCGCGGAGGTTTGTTTTCGCGCGAGCGGTATTTACCGCAGCTGCGTATTTTCCGTTGCTTGAGCATCTACGTAAACGTGTACAATAAAATTAAATAGTTATCATACATTTATATTTATATATGTGTGTGGGTGTGTGTAAATATGAGTTTGCTAAATGTGTTTAAAAAATATGGAGCGTTTTGTATAAGCTTTATAAATTAGATAAAAATTTTTAACTTAATTCCACGATATACTAGTAAATTTGAAACATATTTGAACGTATGAATATAATGCTAAGCGACAATGTAAATAAAATTGAATAATTTATTTAGTACAGGTATTAGTATCTTCAAAAGTGATACAATCGATCCATTAATTACTTCCATGAGATTAATATATTATGAATCGTATCAAATGTTAGATAAAATGTTATTACGTTCTTATCAATTCAATCGAGCACGTGGCAATAAAATAGAGAAAATTTAACATCTGGATTTCAAATAACGATAACATAAATATGGATATTTTAATAACGGATATTAAATAATTATATGAGGCAAACAATGTATTATTGTAGTCGATTTCACACATTAAATTTGTTCAAACATTTTTTTTTTTTATTTATTTATTTATTTATTTATTTTTTTTTATTTTTTTTTTTTATTGTAAAACGTTTATTGTATGACGTGTAAAAGTGCAATATTAAGTACAGAATAATTAAAAAAAACTCTTTTCAAAAATTAAAGAGAGAAAACAGTTATAAAGTGGTTGACGTAAAAAGAATTTCAATATAAATAACAAATACGAATGCAAATGTACATTAATTTTTGTCGCGATTTTAACTTTTTGTTTTCGAAATGATCGTGTTATATTCTTGCATAACAATACTGAACAGAATTTATGAAATTTCCAATGTAGCAGTACAATATAACAGAAATACAAAGATTTACAAATATACATATATTAATATCAAATTAATGTTCATTACTTAACTGACGAATTTTACATAGTATCGGTAATTTGAAATCTTCAAGTACACAAAATATCTAAAAAATTAAGTCTTATTTTGTCTTTCAACTCCTCTTAAGTAGAAGATCAAGAAAACTGTAAAAGTGTAAAAAAAAATGAAGAAAATAAGAGAAAATATTTAGAGTAACTGAACGTCGGGTAATTTTAAAAACGACTTCTCTCTATTTTCTTCTTTTCTTTTGCTATTTTCTCTCTCTCTCTCTCTCTCTCGCTCGTTTAAATAAAGAGGGAGAAAATGAGAGAGACATCTTTAAAGGCATTTTCGCGCCATACACGAGTATGTAAATGGAGGAGAAGGGAAAGAAGGTGCATCTTAAAAGTTAGCCGACAAATTTCATCAAAGACCATCTCAACTTTCCCATGAGCAAGCTTCTCCCTTTCGCGCGCAAAATACACGGGTACGCGTAGCTCGTTATATTGCGGAAATAATATTTAGCATGATTATACACACGGGTTATAGTTTAGCGCTTGCATGCATTGCTTAACTAATATTTGTGTGTGCGTGCGCATGCGCGTGTCCGATACGTTTATGTGCGAGAATACGTGCCCTGGGAGAGAAAGAGAAAGAGGAAAGTAGAAAGGAGCCGGAGTAGATGGAAAAAGAACAACTATGAGTAAAGCGATGAGAAGGAAAGGGATCACGTATCACTGGATGGCTCACGTCCTCGTCTTACAGTTTCCACACAATCGCCTTCGCTTCTTTCCCACTCGTGCGCTTATAACCCCTTGTACATCGCAGGATTAGCTACGAGTAACTTTCTCATCTACACTCGCACGAAGCGAAATACCGTTCGTAGGTTTATGTGTCCGCAGGGTACGTCTTTCATCTATTTTGGAAATTTCAATTCTGGACGATGTTCTGATTTTGCGTCACGATATGGTATACGTTACGAGAGACGATCGCGCGCAAGCTTTTTTAAAAAAGCACCTCGGTTCCAGCGAGTTAAACCCTTTCGCAGACTTTCCCGACGCGTTGGATATTGGGTTACTCTTGGTTGATACTGGAGAGAAAGTAAGCACGATTTCAAACTCCCTTGTGTCTTTCGCTTTCAACCGAAAGGTAAAAATTCTAAAAGTTCTGCACGGAATGTGGATTTTATTTTTTTTAAAGAGTCGTCAGAAAAAGGGAGTTCAAATTTTTTTGAAATAATAATTGTGTATGAAATAAAATAAAGTTTAGTTATGATATTATTTAATATTATTTACAAATGCTTGTTTGATTCATTACGTTTTTTAATATGCCCTTTTATCTTTTCTTTTTAATAAATTACTGAATTTCGATTTATTGTAGATTAGCGATAGTCAAGATTTAATCTAAATTCTAATTACACTTTTTAATTATAATTAATTTAATTTAATACTGATTTAAAATGGAATTAAAATGAGTGACATTAGATAATTTTCGAATTTAATCAAACTGATTATACAAGTTAAGGAAAAAAAAAAACAAGAAAATGAAAATTCCATTTTAAGCTTGTTCGCCAGAAATCATTCAAAAATAGACAACGTAAATCCTTTCGTATAGGGCTCTGTGTAAGAGCAAATGGCGCACGTATAACGAGAGAAAAGAGAGAGAAGCTTGTAAAAGAAGAAATGGAGAGCGAGGAAAAGAAAAAAAATGAGCAAAAAGAAAACGGATAAAGCTTTCGCGCTCGGGCGTGCTTGGATAAAGCTCGGGAAAAGAAACGGATCGGAGGGAAAATTTTGACCGCGAGGCATTACCAAGAAGACAAAGAGGTTCTTTTCAGCTTCGCGACGAACTGAATATAACCTTGTGCTCAGGGGGGCGCGCGCCTAACTTTTTCATATACTTAAGGCGAACTCCCTTGCTATCTGTGCGCACAGGTGTGTGTGTGTGTGTGTGTTTACGTTTGTGTGAACGAACACGTTTATACTAATGTAGATAGATGCACGTACGAGCACACACGCGCTATTGCAGGATATAGTTTATACGCGGGCTCCCGGAGGATTAATGTCGCGCGGCACATTGCCAAAAATCCGAGCGCCGCTGCGCGACTGACCCCACGATGACGACGCGCGACGGGGCTGTAGCGGTACGCGCTTGGCTTACGTGCATCGGCGATAAAGCGCTTCTGGCTTTTTTCCATGCCTCGCGAATGCGCTTATGATATACTCGCGCGCGATTGTACGACGGCGAATAAGCGTTTTGTAATGTTCTATGCCTATTATGTGTACGAGAATATAGGTATATGAAAGAAATTTTTATATTGACATTAAAGTTTTGTTAGCTTTTCAAATTTAACTGTACACACATATACATACATATATATATATATATATATATATAGATATATATATATATATATATATATATATATTTACGTGACGCGTATACGTAAAAATAATCTTGCAAATGAGTTTATAGATCTACGTGTTTCTCATTGCGATTATATTTGGTGTTAGTATACTTTTCAATGACGATTGTATTTCTAATACGCTTCAGTATTTATCAGCAATTCACGCTTCAGTGTTAGCAATTAATTTATCTACATTAAATAACTAAACTGTCAACCGTTATTGAAATAAAGCTGTTGATTGCTGAGACACACAATTCGATATTTGTTTAATAAATAGTAGACGATGAAATTTAAATTTAATTATTATCATTATTATTTAAAAAATAATTTTTATTTTCGCTAAGTATATATAATTAAACGATCTTTATTAAATATTAACATTAATATTTAATAATGAACTTCAATAATTATAATGAAACGAATGTTTGTAAACAATATATTTAAAATTAATAAGACAGGATCGTTATTTGAAAATATTATCATCAGATACGCATAATAGATAGCGAATATATTGCTACATTATGATATTTATTAAATGCAATTTAATATCGTCAAATATATAAATGGATAAAAATCTGCTTATGAAAGCAAAGTACATTTTAAATCAACATTTGTATCGTATGCTTGTTAACGTGAACGAAACAAATAAAATTTTCGATGAAATTTCAGCTTATTGAAAACGTTATATGAAACAATCAATTACACAGACAAAAACAGATTAAACGAAAGGCCAGAATATTTACGTCCAAACAAATTTCCTTTAGGAATGAAATTATACATATTTTTGTCGTGGAGACAATAAAATCACGATAATGTAATACTCACATAAAAAACAATCTGTATATTTTAAACATTCGTATATCATTTATTAATGGAAAATTTTGTCGAACTTATAATCTTTTATGAAATTAAAAATTATATCGTAGGATAAATTCCTCTTGATTATTGTACTGTGTAAAATACATTTCAAAGTTCATTAAAATTTATCGAGTTTAATGTTTTAGAATGTTAACGAAAATTTGAATAAATAATATTTATTAAAATAAATAAAAAAAAAAAAAAAAAAAAAAAAAAAAATGGTAAATTATCAGCAAAGGAATATACACATTGGGTTTAAAAAAGCAGACAAACCTTTACGATAAAATACATACCGCGAGCAGTCGTTATATTTGCGAATGGAAAAAACGTGGGGTCCTAAGGTTCAACTGCGTTACAGTACAGCTTTAAGTCGAAAGCGTAGCTCGAGCGAGTCTTTTGTTTGCATTCGAAAGAACGCAGAGAACGAGAGCTCCAGAATTTACGGTCAATCGTCGGAGTTCCGTTCGTCGAGGGAGAATTATATTCGCGTAAGACATCAAGAGAGCCGGTCCACAGTTCCCACAGGATATTTCAGCGTTGAGCAAGCGCCTACTCGCCCTTAACCCTCGTCGTACTATAGATTTGTATTACTTATTTGGAGATTTAAGGAACTCGTGACGTCGGAAAGGGAAATTGCCAAGAAATATATCGGCGACTAGTATAAAGCTACAATCGGATGGCTCATCGCTAACGTTTATTCTTACCTCGAATTAATTTCACATTGACTTTTGCGCTGTATTTTTTTATTACACTTCTTTTTTTACCGACACGTGCGAGAAAAACGAGCTTGGGGTGGTAAAAGAGGGGGGGGGGGCAAAGGATGGCATGGGTCATTAACAATGGTTATTTGTAATGATAATTGATTTGTACAGTTGAATGAGTACTGTATTTCAGAACGTGCAGTCGTAGACAGAAAAGTAACGTTAAAAACACGAAAAAAAATTTGTTTAGTTTTT